>CAKOAT010687376.1:0-22027 GCA_932364175.1 Eruca vesicaria subsp. sativa | reverse complement strand
AGAGAGAGAGAGAGAGAGAGAGAGAGAGAGAGAGAGAGAGAGAGAGAGAGAGAGAGAGAGAGAGAGAGAGAGAGAGAGAGAGAGTACTGGTACTCACCTCTGGTTGTAGGTTAGGGAGATCAGCATCTGATTTAAGCTCTAATTTTCCCACCCTCCCAGGATCTGTAGAGAAGAACAATATGAAGAATTCAAAATATTAATCATCTATAAGAAGGAGGGGGAAAAGAGAAAGGAGGTAGACCAATGATTTCGTTGAAGTACTTAGGCTGAGATCGGCGGATAAGAGTGCCGGGAGAAGGAAAAGAGACGGAAGGAGGTTGATCCGACGGTGGATTAATTTGAAGAAGAAGTCATAATAGTTAGCTCGTCACGATGGGAGAATGGGGAAAAGATTGAACAAGGAGAGAGAGATTGATCTAAAGAATGGGAATTTGAAAAGTTCATGGACTAGTGGAAAGAGTGAAGAGAGAAGAGGGAGGCACGATGACGACGAGGACTAATTTGAATGAGAAACTAGTAAATTTCCCACGTTCGTGGATTAGTGGTTGACGTCATATGGCCTTTTGTCTTCCTTTCCTATATTTTTTTTTAAATTTTTTTCCCCTACGTTTGGCAAAGAACGACGAATCGTGGGTTTGGTTGTTCATTCCTTCGGTAAGGTTAGTTCAGATTGTTCGGGTTTAAACTCGATTCTAGAAATCGGTTTGGCACTGATTTGATTTACAATTTTACATACTAAGGTTGTAATCAAATCTTTTTAGTACAATTACATTTAGTAAGCATTTATGATCAATAAGGGGTCCCATAATTCATATGAACTGTAACCTGACAATAGAGAGTGAACCCCAAATTGATACGGACATATATACATGGTCTCAACATCTCTTAACAGTTTCCGTAATGATTTCCCCCTTACACAAAAAGTCATTAAAACCTTTGCCAATTATTTGATAAAACGTGGTTCTTATCTACCTCTCTACTTGTTATAAACTCCTTCATTTTGATACTTGAGAGAGAGGTCTGCATTGATGAAGTTGATCCGTATTCGTAGTACTTGCTTTCTATGAAAAACTGAATTTGTTGAGCAATGTGAAATAATTTTCTATGGGGGGGGGATTATTTTGTTGGTATAAACTTGAATTAACTTAAGGAGCAAGTTACCTAATTCTGTTGAGTTATAGAATAGGAAAATATCTGTTTGTGATTTCTAATGACTTTAGGAAATTAGGTTAATATCTATATCATATGCAAGAGTGTTGCATAAATATGAGTTGCAAGAGAGCTTTAGTTTTGAGCATATTTTCTAAAGCAATAAAGAGTTTGAGAATTAGTTTGTTTGATTCAATAATTGGTATCAGAGCTATACATTGAGTCAAACAAATCCAAGAAACAATATGGGGAAATCGTTACAACATCTGGAGGTATGAAGAACGTTGGGTCATCAACCATACAATGTCTTATGCTTACCGAAGTGAAATATACGGTATGGACGATGCGTATGAAGGTTACGTTAAAGGTTCACAAAGCTTGGGAGGCTATTGAACCTGGAGGTGACGATGGTGATAAGGATGATTTAGCAAAAGCACTCTTGTTTCAATCAATTCCAGAGTCGATGATATTGCAGGTTGGGAACCTCGAGACAGAAAAGGCAGTGTGGGAAGCCATTAAGTCACACCATATGGGAGCTGAACGCATGAAAGAAGCTCGGTTACAGACTTTGATGGTGGACTTTGGACGACTTAAGATGAAAGAAGACGACTCCATTGATAGATTTGTTGGGAAACTCTCTGAATTATCATCCAATTAGCATCATTAGGAGAAACTTTCAAAAAAGAGAAACTCGTCAAGAAGTTTCTGAATAGCCTGCCGAGAAAGAAGTACATACACATAACAACAGCACTTGAGCAAGTACTTGACCTCAACAAAACCTCCTTTGAAGACATAGTAGGGAGATTGAAAGCGTACGAGGAAAGAATCCATGATGAAGAAGAAGAAGATAAATCTGAGGAACATGGATCGAACAAAACTTATGTATGCTAATAGTGATTCACAGCATTATCAAGAGAAAAGTAATGATTATGAGCGAGGAAGAGAGAACAGCCGGGGTCAGTATGGAAACAGAGGAGGAGGTCGTTATGGAACCAGAGGAAGAGGACGCGTTTCCTACGCAAATAATGGAGGCTACAATCAGAATGGAGGTGGATATTATCGACCAGAGAGAGATGCATCTATCGTCTGTTTCAGATGTGATAAACTTGGTCACTTCGCACAAAACTGCCCTGATAGACTACTTAAACTTCAAGAGACACAAGAAAATGATGTTGAAAATACTTAGGAAGCGGATGAGCTTATGATGCACGAGGTGGTGTATCTCAACGAACAAAACATTACACCAAGTAAGTTAGTAGATGAAGCCGCGGGAGAGAATCTATGGTATTTAGATAATGGAGCAAGCAACCATATGACCGGGAAACTTGAGTATTTCTCGAGACTTGACAAGAGGATAACATGGAAAGTAAAGTTCAGAGACGATTCGAGAATTGATATCAAGGGCAAAGGATCAATAGTCTTCTTAACTAAGAGTGGAGAAAGAAAGATACTATCAGAAGTTTATTTTATTTCTGATCTTAAAAGCAATATAATAAGCTTGAGTCAAGCAACCGACTGTGGGTGTGAGGTGAGAATGAAGAAGGAATACTTATATCTCTATGATAGAGATGATAAGCTGATGGTTAAAGCTAAGAGAGCTCGAAACCGTTTATAAAAAGTCCATATTGACGTTGAAGAAACCGAATGCCTCCAACTTGTGCATCACAGAGATTCTTCGATATGGCACATACGGCTAGGACATGTCGGACTTGAGAATTTGAAGAGGATGGTTAAAGGAAATTTGGTCACGGGCCTACCTAAATTTGAAGTCGACAAAGAAACTTGCTTAGCATTCTTGCGTAGCAAGCAAGTACGAGCGTCCTTTCCGCAAAGTAGTACTTATCGTACGAGTACGAGTTTAGAGCTGATACATGGAGACTTGTGTGGTCCTATCACACCACCTACTGCTGGAAGACATAGGTATGTGTTTGTTCTAATTGATGATTATTCGAGATACATGTGGACTATCCTTCTACAAGAAAAGAGTGAGGCGTTTGCAAAGTTTAAAGTTTTTAAGAAGATGGTGGAGCAAGAAACCAGTGCTAAGATTAAAACTTTCAGAACGAACAGAGGATGCGAGTTTACATCTCAAGAGTTTCAAGATTTCTGTGATAACTCGGGGATAGTAAGACATTTAACAGCACCATACTCACCACAACAGAATGGTGTTGTTGAGCGAAGGAATAGAACGCTCATGGAGATGACTTGCTTTGGGGTGAGGCAGTACGACACGCAACGTATGTGATAAATCAAATTGGTACAAGAACACTTGATAATGAGACTCCTTACGAATGCCTAAGAAAGAAGAAACCGAGTGTTAAACACATAAAAGTGTTTGGGTGTGTTGCATATGCTAAAGTGGATACTCCACACTTGATGAAACTTGATGACAGATCGAGAACACTTGTTCATCTCGGTATATAACCAGGCTCAAAGGCGTATAGGTTACTAAATCCATCAACTCGACGAATAGTAGTGAGCCGTGATGTCATATTTGATGAAAACGTGAGATGGAAGTGGTACGATACAGAGAAAGAAACTAATGTCAACATTCGATTATACACTTTGGTATAAAGGATCCAGAGAATACAGCCGCTCAACTTGAATTTGAAGAAACTGCAGAAGAAACAACTGAAATCAGACATGAGGGAGAAGAAGGTAATGGAACTTTACCACCAGTACTAAGGAGGTCTACTCGTCAAGTCAAAATGCCTGCATACCTGGAGGATTACGAGCTTCTATGCGAAGGAGATGATGATTTTAAGATGTTGTGTCAAGTTGAGTGTGAGAGACTTTTGTTATTGATTGATGAAGAACCGTGGTTCTATACAGAGGCAAAGGAGCTCAAGGTATGGCGGGATGCTTGCGATGATGAGATTGATTCGATAAAGAGAACCACACATGGTCTCTTGTCGACTTACCACGGAACTGCAAGGCCATTGGATCAAAATGGGTTTTCAAAATAAAAAGGAATTCTGATGGAAGCATACATAAGTACAAGGCTAGACTTGTTGCAAAGGGTTATATACAAACGCACGGAGTTGATTTTGACGAAGTATTTGCACATGTTGGTCGTATAGAAACAGTGCGTCTGATTATTGCTCTTGCAGCATCTCGAGGATGGGAATTACATCATCTTGATGTAAAAAAAGCATTCTTGTATGGTGACTTAAAGGAAGAGGTCTTTGTGAAATAACCTGAAGGATATGAGATAAGAGGAAGTGAGACTAAAGTTTACAAATTGAAAAAGGCTCTTTATGGGTTAAGACAAGTTCCTAGAGCTTGGAATGAGAAGCTTAATGGCGTGCTACGTGATCTGGAGTTTACTCGGTGTGCTAAAGAACCTTCACTATACCACAAAGAGAGACTTGGACACGTGTTGGTTGTGGCTGTCTATGTAGATGACCTTCTTGTAACCGGATTGAGCTTAGACATGGTAATGGAGTTCAAGAATGGAATGGCCAAACGCTTTGAGATGAGTGATCTCGGTAAATTGAGCTACCACCTTGGGATAAAAGTAGTTCAAAGTGGAGGAAGTATTACCTTATCGCAAGAACGTTTTGCAAAGAAGGTATTGGAGGAAGCAGGCATGCTAGGATGTAATAATAGCGTATACATACCCATGGAGTCATGTCTTAAGCTTAGTAAGTCAAGCAAAGAAAAAGGAGTCGATGAGAAGGACTATCGAAAGAGCATTGGGTGTTTGCGTTATCTCATTCACAAAAGACCAGATTTGGCCTATAGTGTTGGAGTCTTAAGTAGATATATGCACATTCCGAAGGAATCTCATAAGGATGTCTTGAAGCAGATTCTTAGGTACCTTAAAGGAACAATGGCGTATGGTCTTAACAGTAGAGGGTTTGGCTGGTTACAGTGACAGCAGCAATAGTGTTGATCCTGATGATGGCAAGAGTATAACAGGCCATATTTTTTTTATCTGAATGGAAACCCCATCACTTGGAGTTCGCGGAAGCAAGAGATCGTTGCATTATCGTCTTGTGAAGCTGAGTTTATGGCAGCAACAGAAACAAGCTATATGGTTGCAAGAGTTACTTGGAGAAATTCTTCATGCAACACACGTCAAAGTGCTAATTAGGATTGATAACAAATCAGCAATAGCGTTGACCAAGAATCCAGTGTTCCATGGACGCAACAAGCATATACATACAAGATTTCATTTTATAAGAGAATGTGTTGAAGAGAAATCTGATGATCGTGGAACATGTAGCAGGAAGCAAACAAAAGGCAGACATACTTACTAAAGCACTTGGAAAGCTTAAGTTTAAAGAGATGAGAGAGTTGATTGAAATGCAAGAAGTGTCAAAAGGAGATTTCAAGTTTAAGGGGGAGATTGTTGGTCTAAACTTGAATTAACTTAAGGAGCATGTTACCTAATTCTATTGAGTTATAGAATAGAAAATATCTATTTGTGATTCCTAATGAGTTTAGGAAATTAGGTTAATATATATATATATATATATATATATATATATATATATATATATATATATATATATATATATATCATATGCAAGAGTGTTGCATAGATATGAGTTGCAAGAGAGTTTTAGTTTTGAGCATATTTTCTAAAGCAGTAAAGAGTTTGAGTTTGAGAATTAGTTTGTTTGATTCAATATATTTTTGTATACAAACAATGACACAATGGCATGTACGTACTGATAATAGGACTTTTCAAGGCTCCTTAACCAAATGATGTAGTATAAGAGATGTCGAACCAGTTCTAAGTGATCCTAAAGCAAAGGGAATGCAAGACCATGCTCAATCTAAGTGCAACCAATTAATGAGATGATATTGAACTAGAATACTACTAAAATGCAGTAAAGGGATAATCTTTCTTTCTCAAAATGAAGCAATAGGACTCATGGGACTAGAAATTTGATCTTGGGTGATGTAGATCCAATCTAAAGATGGCAAGCTAGCAATCATACACTTTCCTTATGCCTAGACACAATGCTAAACAAGCTCTATCTCTAGATGAATGTTCTTTTACTAAAGCAAATCAAGAATCTAATCTCTTAGGTTGAATATTACTAAAGCAAACATGGAGAACAAGTCTAATGGCAATCTTAACATCTTTAGAAACTAATCTCTTAGGTAAAGCAAGTTAAAATCATTGAAGAGTTGGTTCATGCCTTTCATCATACACCTTGTGGGCAGGAAATGCCTAGAGATCCATTTTAGTATGATCAAGACTAAAATGGCATTGAGAACCCTCAACAAGCAAGGAAACAATTAAATCTAACACTAAACATCCTAGATCTTCTCTAATCACCCTTAATCACTCTAGCCCATGAATCCAAAAGGAGTCGACTCACTAATCTTCATGATTAACCTTAAACCCATGGTTGATTTAAGAGAAATCATGTTGAGAAGCAAGTTTAATCAAACAATCACAAAGAAATAAGAAAAGAAACTAAAGATTCAATCCTTCTTCAAGGTTTCAATGTGTTCTTAGAGAGAAAAGAAGATAATCCTAAAGATTAGGTCTAGATTGTATTTATAGTAGCTTAAAACTTAAACCGGGTCGGCCCGAAAAACCCGGGTTTGACCCAAGAAACAAATGGGAAATTTAATCTCAGAGTCAACCGCGGCTTGGCCCTACCCGCGTCCATGGTCCGCGGCCTGATGCTCCCCATCTTGATCTCTCGGGCTCAGATCCGCGGCCTGACTTTGCCCCCGTGTGCCATCCGCGGTGGATGACTCGTGAGAAGGCGCAGACGAAGGCTGGCCGCGTGATGTGTCCGCGTGGTGTGGTCGAGGATCTCGGAACGAAAAACGCGGCCTGGTGCTGGCCTGCGTTACATGGCCGCGTGAGTTCACCTCAAACTTCTTGGTGAGTTTCATTTCTTTTGACTAAACCCTCTAATCTCCAATCTAAACTTCTCTATACCTGAAATACCACACATGCATATGTTATGCACCTAAAGGAACTCTAAATGCAGCTAAAGTGATTGAAATGAACATAAAAAGGATGACTAAAACTATGAAATAAGCAAGATATCAACTCCCCCAAACTTGTCTTTTACTTGTCCTCAAGTAATTAATTTAGACCAAAGGGAGAGAAAATGAGAATGTAAGCTTTAAACCTATGGATACACTTCTTATACTCAACACCACATCCTAGACAAACATAACCTATAGCATAAACAATCTCAATTAGTACACTCTAGCTTCTCAAGGCCCATCAAGACTCATTGCTATAAAACAAGTTGTGGATCACCAATCAACAAATCTCCTCAACCAACTCTCACATTCAATTAAGTATAAGCAATAAGGTGAAGTCTTGCAAATGGAAACTTGATCTCAATCATTTGGCTTGGTAAGTGAAATGGCTAAATGAGATTAGAGGAGGGGTTTCAATACATTTCTTTTTAGTGGCTTACATTCAAGAATATGAGCTTGACCATTATGCAAAATCTATCTAAGAAAAGGAGCAACTCATGCATACATTGCTTATTCTTATCAATCTACCCTTTTCCTAGACATCTTTAAACTCTACCCTTTTTCTTGGTGTATATCTCAAACCCATTAATCCTCAAAAACATTAAGATCACTCTCTTATTTCACTCACCCAATGAACCCTTTCTCTTTTCTTTTATTTTGAACCAACTAGGGATTTTTTCTTCATTTTTTACTTAAAATCTACTCTTATTTTTCTTATGTCTTCCCAAAGTCTTTTCTAGACTCTTTTCTTTCATTATTTTCTTTAGTCTAAGGGGTTACTTATTTGAATTTTCTAGAGGTTTTTTTTTTTTTTTGATCCCTAGTGCTTTTCCTTTTCTTTTCCTTTATTTGGTTTATTCTTTTCACTCATCTAACACCCCAAGACCCAAGATAAACTCTTTTGCATCACAATACCAAACTTTCCATCCTAATTGCTAGCTCTCAAGAAGTTCTATAGCTAGCCTGAGATAAGAACAACCAATGCCGCCCCTAATACTCTCAAATTTTTGCACATGAAAAGCTATCAAAAGAGGCCTCAGACAAGCAAAATGACTTAGGCTTCAAAAAATGGTAAGGGTTTAAAGGTGTGGGAGTGTCATTTGGGTTTTATAAAGAGTGGTAGAAAGGATAAGTAAAACCCAAATGTGTATAATCCATGACCAAGCATGCAAGAGTCCATATGCAAGAAGAATTAAGTTCATTCAGTTTTAAGTTCATTTGGAATTGGTTTAAAGGAGAATGTCAATCTCACACAAGCAACAAGTTTCAAGAACAGTTTTCAAGGCTCAAAGCATGAAAGTTTTCAAGAGATGCTTAAGTTACTTGCTATGATCAGCTAGGGTGAAGTTTTGAGTTCTAAGCATGTGTTTCCTTATTAGGTCAGCTCCAAATGCATGAATGCAATCTAAATGCTTCTAGACTCAATCCTAAAGATGCAAATGATGCAACCTAAATGCTTGTATTTGTTTCTTTTTAGAATTTTTTTTTTTTTGGATTTTTCTATGCATATATGTATGTACAATGCAATGCATGAGACTCAAAATCAACAAAGCAAACATGATCAAATACTTGGTACCTCCCCCAAACTTAAATCACACAGTCTCTGTGTGAGTAAGCGAGAAGGAGATACCGAAAATATGATAAAAGCAATGGTATATACAAAGAATGGTTGGAGTGATACCTCAAATGGGAGTGAGCAGTGTTGTGGCTGTTGCTGTTTGGGCATGAGCTTTGGGCATATTGAGGAGACCCCCAAACTTGTTCCTAACCTTATTCAACACAAAAGAACAACTATATATACAAAGATAAACATGGAAATTCCTCCCAAGTGAGCTTGTTTAAAGTCTCTTAGCTTGACTACCTTTGTTTACCTATTGAGAAGGAGGATCCCTCCCACCTTCAAGGGTGATGGTGAGGACGTGTGTAAGGAGATCTTGGAGCTTGAGTGGATCAGCTTGGAGTTGAGGAGAGATAATGGCCCTGGCGCTTGAGAATGGCTTCGACCTTCCCTTGCACTTGATCTTATACTCAATGGCTCCATCCTTTAGCTTTAAAGGGTAGAGTGTGAGAGTGTGTGGCATCCGGGCAAGCTTTGGAGATGGAGGAGTTTTCATCTTCTTCTTGTTTTGAGTAGCTTCACTCACCTCTTCCTTGGTAGCATCTCCCAAGTTCTCTACACAACTCTTCTTTGAAGATTTTTCACCAAGAACTTCTTCCTCCTTAACAACCAATGCATCTTTCAAAATTGTTCCACAATAACCACCATTCATCACTGGTGACTTGATTGGATATGAGACTTCCATGTTGATATTGTGGATGACCACCTTCTTTTTTGGGAAGCAATGCAAGCTCCCACAGTAGCAAGGAAAGATGTGCCTAAGAGTAGTGGCATTCTCCTCTTGCTAGCCATATCCAGAACAGTGAGGTCTATTGGTATGGTGCAAGTTCCAATCTTCAAAGGGAAATCTTTGATGAGACCAACATGCTTTGTTGAAGAGGAATCTCCAAACATGAGGGAGGATTTGTTGGGTTCCATGCCTTTGATCTTCAAGCTCTGAACCATCTCCAATGAGATCACATTCACACAAGCTCCATTATCCACAAGAGAATCATCAACCTTATAATCACCAAGGGAGCAAGGCAAGATGAATTTCCCTTGATCTTCAAGATTGGGAAGAGACTTTGGTGGAGGTTTAGGGGCCAGAAAAGAGGAAGAGATGTCAAGAAGCTTTGTCACATCTTCCTTGTGAGCCAAGATGTCTTGTATGAGGATCATTTGGTCATCTTTGGAAGTTGGATTCTGTGAGGGATAAAACTCACCTCCTAATTTTAGATCAGGTTAAGGTTGGAGAAGAGATAACGTGGGCTGAATCCCGATTAGAACTTGTAGAATGAATATGATTGTTTATATTGATTTTGATAAGAAACGAGTTTACAAAGATGATCTAATCGAAAGTACAATGATGATTTGAGATGATTACAATGAATGAAAAGTATTTAAGTCTTTAGGTCTAAAATGAATCCAGAGGATCCCTTTCTCTGATCTCCTCCTCTACCTTAAATAGCTCTCAGCCATGTTTGAACGATCCTAACCAACCTCCTAGATTTGCTCGTGAGTTGGGGGATTCTCAACAGTCTTTTGACCGAGTCTTGTGCCTCTTTCTTCGTATCCTGAGCTGTTTCTTCTAGGTCTCTACGAAAGGAACCAGACCTCTTTTTCGTGACCTCTTTCGTCAACATTTTAGCAGACATCTTCCGTCTTAAACCGTGGTGGGCCTATCGCGGCCCATCATCAGCTCTTGTTATTTAGAATCTATTAGCCTTAGCTAACAGGCCATATTCGGGCCCAACAGTTGCCCCAGCTTTCGAGATGAGATCCCTTATCTTGGAAGATAAACCTAGCTGCATGACCTCAATCTTTTCGTTGAGATAATGATTACTTGTTGTTCCTAAGACTTCTGCCCGATGGGCTTTCGTTGTTTTCAAGACTTATAGCCTGAGGAGGCTTTTAAACCTTTACTTATGTTAGGATCTTTTGAACCACTAATGGCCTGGGGAGGCTTTTAAACCCTTGTTTCGTTTTATTCTGCCTTCGACTTATAAAGATTTTAATTCGATCTTGACTGGGATCAAAATTTTTCGCTAAGGGTTTCGTCGATGTTTTGATGAATTCCTTAGTACGGACTTGATCGTCTAAGTAGAAGTCTTTACTTCCTTGAACGAAGGATTCTAGGTCCTGTTAGTAACAGGTCCCGTAGTCGTTAGACATGAGGTCTAGGAAACTTTCGGGTGAAGGTCGGGGAGCCTGTTGATAACAGGTCCCGTAGCCTTTTAGCGAGAGGTCCCGAGAATGGGTTTCTGGGACCTGAATTTACTTGGGATTTCTTTTTAGATCTCGAACGCTGCTAAGGGTTTTGCGACCTTAGGTTGAGGTTTTTGGGAACCTGATTTTTTTTTTTTTGGAAGGATTTTAAGACCTTGAGTTTTGTTAAGGTTTTAAGACCTTAGATTGAGGTTCTTTGGGAACCTGGATTTGTTTTCGAAGGATTTTAAGACCTTTGGTTCAGGTTCACGGAGACCTGAATTTGTTTGAAGGATTTTAAGACCTTTGGTTCAAGTTCATGGAGACTTGAATTCGTTTAAGGGGTCTTAAGACCCTTAGAGTTTGTTGAGGATTTTAAGACCTTAGGTAGAGGTTCAGGGGAACCTGGATTCGTTTGAAGGATTTTAAGACCTTTGAAATTACTAAGGATTTTAGGACCTTAGGTTTAGGTTCGTGGGAATCTGATTTTGTTTAAAGGATTTTAAGACCTTTTGAGGTTACTAAGGATTTTAAGACCTTAGGTTTAGGTTTGTGGAAACCTGAATTAGCTTAAAGGATTTTAAGACCTTTGAGGTTACTAAGGATTTTAAGACCTTAGGTTTAGGTTTGTGGAAACCTGAATTATATTAAAGGATTTTAATATCTTTGAGGTTACTAAGGATTTTAAGACCTTAGGTTTAGGTTTGTGGAAACCTAAATTAGCTTGTAGGATTTTAAGACCTTATGTTCATGTTCATGGGGACCTGAATTTGTTTGAAAGATTTTAAGACCTTTTGTGTTTATGAAAACTCAAGATGTTTAACGTAATTGTTTTATTGATAACTTTTATAGAATACATCGAGTTGTAGCAATCATACAGTTGCTGTCTGGGCTATGTGTTTTTAAACATATGCTCCCTTTGGCTATGGTGAAAAGAATTCTGAAATGAGGTTGGGGCTGCACTCATGACAGAGTTGCCTACGTACCCAGTCAAGGGATCAAGCCTAACGTAGTTCAGGGAATTTAGGTACCTAATGATAGTATTTCTTGAGATTCATGGCGTTCCATGATCGGATTTCAGGTACCCAGGTTCGTACCTTCAGGAGCCTGTAAAAGCTAGGTCGTACCACGTGGATGATCCGATAGGGATCTTCCCAGTTGGTTCCTAGTTTCCCAGCGCGCGGCTCTTTGGTATGATTGAAAACTTTTCTAAGTACTAGGTCACCTGCAACGAATTGTCGGGCCTGACTTTGGAGTTGTAATGTCGGGCCATTGTTTGTTGATAGTTCTGAATGCAGAGCAAGGCTTGGTCTCGCCGTTCCTCAATTAAATCGAGGTTATCTAATAGGAGCTGATTGTTAGCTTCGGAGTTAGATGTACAGAGTTCCAGGCGGAGGCTCTCGGTGATGGTTTCGGCTGGGACAACAGCCTCCATCCCGTAGGCTAAGGAGAAAGGAGTTTCTCCTGTAGCCCTTCGTGAGGTGGTTCGGCATGCCCAAAGCACCTCGGGTAATCTTTCGGACCAAGAATATTTTATTGGTTCCAAGGCGTTTCTTGAGGTTTGCTAATATCGACTTATTAGCAGCCTCCGCATGGCCGTTTCCCTGAGGGTATCGAGGTGTCGACATGGTGAGCCAAATGTTCCACTTTTCGCAGAATGCTCTGAAGTCATTAGATATGAACTGTGGCCCGTTATAGGTTACGATTTCGTAGGGGACGCCATGACGGCAGATAATGTCTCTCCATACTAGCGGTCCTACGATATCCATGGAACATCTTATGAACGGGTATGGGGCGGATATCGAGGAAAGTTTTTCCGTAGGCTGATGTATAACTGGTGCATGCCTCTGGCATTTGTCGCATGAAGATGAGTAAACCTCACAATCAGCGATAATGGTAGGCCAGAAATAGCCATGTCTTTTGATTCGGATAGCTAAAGCTCTGCCACCGGAGTGGTTTCCACAAGAACCATCATGCATTTCTTTCATGAGTTTGATAGCATCAAGGCCGTGGACGTATCTTAGGTATGGTCCCAACACGCTTCGTTTATAGAGGATGGATTCCGTTATGCAGTATCTTGCGCTTAATGCTTTAAGCTTTCGAGCCTCCCATTTCTGGGGGGGGGGGGTCTTGCCCTCCGAAATATACTACATGATTGGGATTCTCCAGTCCTCTCTCCCTACGATTTTGTCGTGAAGAGATGGAGGAGGTCCCTGTCCTGGATCAGGTTCCTAAGTATTGTTGTGGCCGGAGGTCGTGCCCCCCAGGGATATTCCTTGGGTTGGGCTCAGGGGAGTCCGGATTCCGGGGAATATCTTCAGGTATGTCGTTGTTCTCCGGGGTCTGGATCGTGCCCCCAGAAGTGGTTCCGAGATCAGGAAAATTTCTAGTCCTGCGAGTGTTAACTTTATAGACGAGCGAGTTGGGAGTCTAGATCGTGCCCCCGGAGGTATGCTTTTTGAAAATGCGAGTTTTGGTTTTTGGGAACAAAATTTTGTGAGGATCTGAGTTGCTATCGTCTTAGGATAGCTAACTTCTGTTTGTTCTTTTGGCTTGCTATCGATTTCAGCTTTAGTAGCTATGTCGATACTTGGCTTTTCGATTCCTCCTATGGGTATAATCCGCTTTACGAGGGGATCTGATGTAGATGCTAAAGCAGCTAGAGCATCTGTCGAGGAGTTCTCTCCTCGTGTGATCCTTCTCAGCTCAAACTTGCTGAACTGCTTAGTGAGGCTTTGGACAACTTCGAGGTATGCCCCCATTCTTTCGTCCCTTGTTTCATATTCTCCGTGGAACTGGCTAGCTACTATTTGTGAGTCACTATAAGCGTTTAGCTCTCGGATTCCGAGGCTTAGGGCGAGTTTTAACCCTGCTATTAGTGCTTCATATTCAGCTTTGTTATTTGAAGCGTTGAATCCGAGCCTGTAGGATTGTTCGATGGTCTCTCCGGCTGAAGAGGTCAGCCTTAGACAGATTCAGAGCCTTGTTTTGATGAGGCTCCGTCGACACACAGGCTCCACTTTGGAGCTTCTATTTTTGGATCTAGGTGCTCGGACGATAGCTCAATGATAAAATCGGCGAGGACATGAGCCTTTATGGCTGCCAGGGTCTATACTCGATGTCATATTCGCTGAGTTCTATGGCCCATTTAGCTAATCGTCCCGATTGGCTTGGGCTGTGCAGAATAATGCGTAATGGTTGTGAAGTCATTACGACGGTTGAGTGCAATTGAAAATATGGTCGTAGTTTTCTGCCAGCTTTCACGACCACCGGAGCTAATTTTTTCATAGTAGGGTACCTAGTTTCGGCGTCTATCATACTTTTGCTGGTATAATAAACGGGTCTTTGTTCGTTTTGCTCTTTTCGTACCAGTACACCGCTAACTGCAGCGGTTGATACGGCGAGGTACAGATTTAGCGTTTCTCCCGTTACTTGTTTGGACAAGATCGGAGGCTCGGAGAGGTAAGCTTTTCAGTTGCTTGAAGGCTTCCTTGCACTTCTCATCCCATAAGGACTTCTTATTATTTTTTAGAAGTTTATTGAACGGGAGGCATTTATCGGTGGACTTGGATATGAATCGATTCAAAGCTGCGATTCGTCCAGTCAATCTCTGTACCTCTCTGGTTGTCTTAGGTGACGGCATTTCCAGGAAAGTCGCTATCTGTTTTGGATTGGCTTCGATACCTCTTTCGGTTACGAGGTAACCGAGAAACTCGCCCAAGGGCACCCCGAAGGTGCATTTTTCGGGGTTGAGTTTCATATCGTATTTGTTGAGGATATCAAAGCATTCTTTTAGGTGGGAGATTTGATTGTCTCCAACTGAAGATTTAACTAGCATGTCGTCAATATATACTTCCATGGTTTTTCCGAGCTGTCCGGCGAACATTTTGTTCACGAGCCTTTGATAGGTAGCTCCTGCGTTTTTTAATCCGAATGGCATTACCTTGTAGAAATAGGTTCTGCGTTCGGTTATGAACGCAGATTTTTTCTTGGTCTTCAGCGTTCATCATGATTTGATTGTACCCCGAGAAGGGATTCATAAAGGACAGGAGATGATGGCCAGCTGTCGCTTCAACGAGGCGATCGATGTAAGGTAACGAAAAGCTGTCTTTAGGACAAGCCTTGTTTAGGTCGATGAAGTCTACACAGATTCTCCACTTCCCGGTTTTTTTTTTTTTTTTTTTTGCGACTACGGGGTTAGACAACCAATTGGGGTAGTGCACCTCACGAATGGACCCTGCTTTCGTAAGTCGGTCAACTTCGTCGTTGACAGCTTGAGCCTTTTTGAAGCCCAGCTTGCGACGCTTTTGTTTGATCGGTTTAAACGTAGGGTCTACATTGAGCTTATGAGTGGTGACGTTTGGGTCTATACCATTCATGTCATTAGTGGTCCATACAAATGTTTTGACATTGCTTTTCAGGAAGTCGATTAGCTCCTTTTTAGTTTTGAGAGGTAGCTCCGATCCGATATTCACTTGTTTTTCAGGATCAGAATCGTCGATGCCAACTCGCTCAGTGAGATTCCTAGGGGGACCTCAAATATTCTGTTGCATCTCGCGACCCTCCTGGACCTGTAATTGCTATTGGGGTGATTCTTTGAGGATTCTGAATCCCCCCAAGTAGCAGATCCTAGAGATCTTTTGGCTACCTCGTACAGTGGTTATTCCTTTTGGTGTCAGAAATTTCACGCACTGGTGGTAAGTAGAAGCTACTGCTTTCATCTTATGGATCTAGGGTCTTCCTAGGATCGCGTGAAAAGGAGAATGTCTGTCGATAACTACGAAATTTATCATTTTCATAATCCCGCCAGCTATGATTGGGAGCTTAATAGTTCCCAGAGAGGTAACTGTTTCTCTGGAGAAGCCCACGAGGTTGGCTTTTTGGCCAATAATTTTGTAGTCGTCTATTTCCATCCCTTTCAGAGCGTTCTAAAAAATAAGGTCGACAGAGCTCCCGGTGTCTACCATCAGCTTAGGCACTTCGTACCCTGCAATGTTCAGGGTGACGATCAGGGCGTCATCGTGAGGCATGTCGAGGTCTGATGTCTCGCTCTCCCAAAAGGAAATCTTAGTGTTGGATTCAGGGTTGGGAGGCTTAGGTTGAGTGTTAGACACAGCCTTCCGTACGTGACTTTTAATAGAATTAACGGAGTCTTGACATATATCGGACCCTCCGAGGATATAATCTACCCTCGAACTGGGGCTCAATTGAGGTGGTGTCTTGCTCATAAGGGACTCGATTTGTAGACTTTTTCCCTGGGGAAATTTCCCACGAATCATGTCAACTCTTTTCTTGGGAGCTGGCGGTGGCGAGTCTGACTCCTTCTCAGATGACCTTTCGCGTTTCGGAGAGGTATCTCTGGGACCTCTTTTCTGGTAGGGTGGTGGTTTTTTGAGTTCCACGTCCTTTAGCTCTCCAGCTACAAATTTAGCTGCCAACTGCCGTTGGAGGTCCCAACATTTTTCAGTTGAGTGTACTTTTCGATCGTGATAAGAGCAGTGTTTGTTCTCATCGTAGCCTTTTGACCAGGGGGTTTTACTTGTCGCGGCAACAGGTTAATCTTGTTGAGCTTCCTCGACTGCATAAGAATGCTCTCCCTGGATCTGATTATTTCGGAAGCTCCCCTTTTCAGGGGGTCCTTTTCCTTCCGGGGCTTCACCTTTAGGGTGATTCTGAGATTTCTTATGGAGTTTATCAAGTGCGGCCGTTTCCTCTTCCACGGTAATATATCTAGATGCTTTATGAAGAGCATCATCGATAGTTGGGGGAGGATTGAGCGTTAGCTCCGACCAGAATTCTGATTTGTACCAGAGACATCTTCTAAGGGCCTCGATGGCAACGTGGTCGTTGGGATTCGAGAGCTTAGTTCTTACTGCTCTGAAATTTTCAATGTAGACTCGTAGCGAGTCTTCCATTCATTTTCTGATTTTCCAGAGGTCAGCCTCGGAAGCTTGCTTTAGGATATGGGTCGAGTACTGCTTCATGAAGGCATTGGTCAATTGGTCAAAATTGTCTATTGACTTTGGCTCAAGGCCAGAAAACCATTCAAGAGCTGTTCCGACCAGGTTTTCGGCGAATGTTCTGCAGTAACCTGCCTCGCATTCCTCTCTCGTAAAATGAGTTTTCACGATAGCTAATCGAAAGGTTCTCAGATGAGCCTTAGGGTCTGAGGTCCCATCATACTCGGGGATCCTAATTTTTTGGGTATCTCTTATATAAGAGCTGACAATTCTGTCAGTGAATGAGGTCCCACGGGTTTCCTCAATCAAACTCTCAATTTCGGGAGCTGAGCTCGTCGCTTTGTGAACTTGAGCATTCAACTTTTGGATAGCTGCATGAGTTTGCTCCATATATCTGCGAATGACCACAGGTCCCTCTAGAGGAAGGACAGTTGGGTCATTATTAGGTATCTGACGGGCAGGTTCCTGACGGAGTCGAGTTTGGTCATTCTCCCAGGCAGCTGATGGGCTAAATTGCTCACTAGCTCTTGGGTTATTTTGATGTGTGTGACCAGCGGGATGAGCTGCGGGGTCAGCTTCCGCCCTTTGATGAGCATCCAGATTCGGGGTTACGTTCCCAGCCCGATAAGCCGAAGCTAATGTTATGCCCCCAGAAGGGAAGGATATTCCTTCGCCGGACCTGAAAATAGGTGGAGGAGGCGGCAAGCGTGTGCTCTGGTCAGTAACCCGATCGGGCATATAGCTGGTTGTCGCTACATTACTTCCCATAGCGCTAGTTACAGGTGGGTTAAATACATGAGCTGTTCTAGCATGAGGTGTCTGGAGAACAGTTCCCTGCCTAGAGCAGTGCTGTCAAGGGAAAAATTTAGATGTCCCCGAGGGAATGTGGGGTCGGTTAACCGATCTCGGAAAGTGATTCCTGAGCCTTGACGTTGCAGTGACTGGGTTGTTCCGATCAGAGACCTAGTTACCTCTTCGAATCGTTGCTGCCGAACGGCTAGCTGTTGCATCGTACTCTCATTCTCTTGAGCTCTGTCTACTAACTGTACCATCATTCGACGGATCTCAGATAGCTGCAGCCTCCGATTGATTCGGAGCGGGTTGACGCTGAGGGTTCTCGGGGGCTGTTACCCCGGAGCTGTTTCCACTGGAGGACCTTGGGTTAGCTATTCCAATGGTGGTTTGGTTCGGCTGAGCATTAGCTGGAGGCTGTTGCTCAGATCTGTGATCGGCGGGTCGAGACTACGGGACCTGAAGATTTGAGTCTCTTCTGTTCGGTGAGACGTCGATCTGGATCACGGGATCAGGGATAGATGGGTTCGTTGCCTGGTTGGATGGATTCATTCTCAAGTTACGGAGTAAGGGATTCGATTATCTCGTCCCCACAGACGGCGACAAATGTGAGGGATAAAACTCACTTCCTAATTTTAGATCAGGTTAAGGTTGGAGAAGAGATAACGTGGGCTGAATCCCGTTTAGAACTTGTAGAATAAATATGATTGTTTATATTGATTTTGATAAGAAATGAGTTTACAAAGATGATCTTGATCATCTAATCGAAAGTACAATGATGATTTGAGATGATTACAATGAATGAAAAGTGTTTAAGTCTTTAGGTCTAAAATGAATCCAGAGGATCCCTTTCTCTGATCTCCTCCTCTTCCTTAAATAGCTCTCAGCCATGTTTGAACGATCCTAACCAACCTCTGAGATTTGCTCCGTGAGTTGAGGGATTCTCAACAGTCTCCTTTTGACCGAGTCTTGTGCCTATTTCTTCGTATCCTGAGCTGTTTCTTCTAGGTCTCTACGAAAGGAACCGGACCTCTTTTCCGTGACCTCTTTCGTCAACATTTTAGCAAACAGCTTCCGTCTTAAACCGTGGTGGGCCTATCGCGGCCCATCATCAGCTCTTGTTATTTCGAATCTATTAGCCTTAGCTAACATGCCATATTCGGGCCCAACAGATTCCAACATGACTTAACTCTTTCCTAAACTTGGAGATCACCTTGTTTTGAGCCTTGGTGATGATCCTCTTTGGAAAAGGGAGCTTTTCATAAGGAGATAGCTCAACCTCCTTGTCGTCCTCAAGCACAAACTCTTTGGATCCTTCAAGCCCAACCTCTGTCAACTATTGGACAGCTTCATTACCAACCAGAACCTCAACCTTGTGCAAAGCTTGTTTCACAACCTCTGCCTTATCTTTCTGATCCACCTTGGTTGCAACTTTCTCCACAGCTTGGAATTTACCACTGTCCACGACCTTAGCTTTAGCCTTCTCCACAATCTGAACATCAGCCATGTCTACACTCTGGTTCTCATCGTGCACAAATTCAGAGCCATACTAGAGTCTTTGAATCTCAGCAACCTCTCTCTTATGATCAGTCAATTCAAACTTAGGGGTAGCATTGGAGAGGATAACATTGCAATGTTCTTTCCCTGGGCGTTGAGAGGTGGAAGTCAGGGAAGAGAACTTATTCTCCAAAGCTATGATCTTGCTGTTGAGCTCATTGTAGCTTCCATCAATCTTAGAGTGGATGTTCTTGAACTCATAACACATTGTCTTTTCATTTCTGGCTTGAAAATCCAAGAGTTTCTTAAACATGGAGTCCACATTTGAATCTGAAGCTGGAGAAGATCTTCCTTGAGCTTGAGTAGACTGATTGCTTTGGTTGCTGAGACCAGGAGGGTTGCTCTGCCTAGGCGGATAACCTCCTTGGTGGTGGTTGGAATAAGACATATGCTGGTAGTTGTTGTACTGGAAGTTAGGTTCTTTCTTGTGCAAGTACCATTGTTGTTGATTGTGGGAGTCGATTTCACCCTACTGTCAAATAAATCGTAAATAAGGAAACTTCGGGAAAACCCTAAGTTTCCAGAGGAACCGGCTATCTGCGAGAACCGCACAACGAAAATAAGAAACGATAATTTAGAATTAAAATGAGAATAAACGAAAATATAGAGCAAAGAGGTTCTTATTCCGAATCTGTGTTGAACTGGTACAAAAAGAATAGCCGAAAGCGTGGGAACTAGAAAACCCTAATTGAGACGCAGCTCGCTAACAGAAAAACGGAAATATTCCTAAATGCTAGTTTTGGTGGTGAGAGCTCTGAATTTCGTGTCTGTGCTTCTGCCCTAGACCTCCTCTTTATATACTCCTCGTCTTGGCTATCCGATCTTTCCATTTCGCCCCGATTTGACTTAAATCGGGAATTTTCCATTCTTCTCGATCCTTCCTTTTCTTCTGCGGAAATTTTCTATTTCTCTTCAAACCTTCCTTTTATGTTTAAACTTGACTTTTATTTTCTTTCTGCGAGTAAACCGTCAAAACGTTATCAAATCTGCGGGTTAGATTCCGTTGAAATCGCGAGATGGGTTTTTATCGCGTTTTAGGTCCTTCCGGGCCGTTTTGCGATAAAAATCGTTTTCCGACTTTTACGGGATCGTTTCCTGANTAAACTTGACTTTTATTTTCTTTCTGCGAGTAAACCGTCAAAACGTTATCAAATCTGCGGGTTAGATTCCGTTGAAATCGCGAGATGGGTTTTTATCGCGTTTTAGGTCCTTCCGGGCCGTTTTGCGATAAAAATCGTTTTCCGACTTTTACGGGATCGTTTCCTGATCTGACGTCGTTTTTAATAAATTTCTCGAGTTCATCGCAAAGTTTTTATGATTTACTCGACTTTTTATTAAAAACACGTTTTTTACGACTTACTCGGCGTTTTTTATTAAAAGCGCGTTTTTACGATTTTAACGAGAAATCTCGAATAAATCGTATAGTTTAGGCAATGTTCGGTGTTTCGTTTAACCGTTGCCGTTTTATACGATTTCCTCGAGTTCTTTCCGAGAAAACGAAGTTTTACGGTTTTTATCGTAAAACTCGAACGGTAAGTCGGATCGAGATGAAACGAGAGATATTTCGGCCGTGGTTTAGAACGCGACCTTGTCGAAAGACGTAAGTTTCGAATCGGGAATGCGGGAAGTCGAGACGCGGAGTGTTCGGGAAGTTTTTAGTTCGCCCATCGGCGTACTAGAGGAGTGTCCTTAGTTCACCGATGGGCGAACTAGTCGTGACTAGTTCGCATTTACGGCTTTTTCGGTTTTTTGCGATTTTGTAAAACGATTCTCGAGTTTTATAAAACGATTCTTCGAGTTTTATAAAACGATTCTTGAGTTTTATAAAACAGTTTCTCGAGTTTTGTAAAACGGTTTCTCGAGTTTTATAAAGCGATTTCTCGAGTCTTATAAAACGATTCTTGAGTTTTATAAAACGATTCTCGAGTTTTATAAAACGGTTTCTCGACTCTTATATAGCGATTTCTCGAGTTTTATAAAACGACTCTCGAGTTTTATAAAACGATTCTCGAGTTTTATAAAACGATTCTCGAGTTTTATAAAATGATCCTCGAGTTTTATAGAACGATTCTCGAGTTTTATAAAACGATTCTCGAGTTTTACAAAACGATTCTCGAGTTTTATAAAATGATCCTCGAGTTTTATAGAACGATTCTCGAGTTTTATAAAACGATTCTCGAGTTTTACAAAACGATTCTCGAGTTTTATAAAACGATTCTCGAGCTCTATAAAACGATTTCTCGAGTTTTATAAAACGATTCTCGAGCTTTATAAAACGATTTCTTGAGTTTTATAAAACGATTCTGGAGCTTTATAAAACGATTTCTCGAGTTTTATAAAACGATTCTCGAGCTTTATAAAACGATTTCTCGAGCTTTATAAAACGATTTCTCGAGCTTTATAAAACGATTTCTCGAGTTTTATAAAACGATTTTCCAGTTTTATAAAACGATTCTCGAGCTTTATAAAACTGTTCTTTTTGTATTCTTGCGGAAAGTTTTGGCTATTAATTCCGTCGTAAGGTTCTTGCGAGTGGTTAACCAGTTTTAGTTAAGTTAGGCGGAATTAATGGTCGGAAAGGTCCGTTGAAAGTGATCTTTCCATTCTCCAGGGAGCGGGAAGCGTTTAAGATTAGGGCTGCGCCTTGTGAAGGCTGCCTACGTACCCTTTTGAGGGGATCAAGCCTTACGTAGTTCGTTTCGGAGTTAAGGTTCGTATGACCTTTGCCGGCCTTGAGACTAATCTCGTAGGCCGTTTGGTCTGGCCGAGCGTGGCCGTTATAGTTTTTGGACTGGCCGTGTGT
>CAKOAT010686265.1:75676-167333 GCA_932364175.1 Eruca vesicaria subsp. sativa | reverse complement strand
GTTCAACGCAGATTCGGAATAAGAACCTTCTTGCTTTCAAACCTCTCTTATTTTCGTTTTTATTCTAAGTGTTTTAGTCATCTTAATCTTTGTTGTGCGGTTCTCGCAGATAGCCGGTTCCTCTGGAAACTTAGGGTTTTCCCGAAGTTTCCTTATTTACGATTTATTTGACAGTAGGGTGAAATCGACTCCCACACTCCTTCTATCGCGGAGCACCCATGCGGAGCAAACCCCGATTTGCTCCCGAAAAATTATGGAAACTTCTAATTAATTTCGGGATTTGCCCTAATCTTTCTATTTTCTTCTCCCAGCCGCCTGTGGCCTTGGGACAGATTCTATTCTATTTTTCCTAGACAAAGAACGCTTTTGGGGAGGGAAGAAACTCGAAAACTTTTGGATATTGTGATTTTGATACTTGTAAAGGGAGAAGATCATCTCTTTTGATTTAGAGAAGAATCCTCTGAACCCTATTTATATTTTATCTGCAATAATATTCATGTCTTCTTCATCTCTTGACTCTGTGTTCTCTGTTGTTATGGCCGAGTAGTCAATCTTGTTAGCCTAGGGTTCTAGGGTTTTGATCCATTTAACTGAACATAGATAAGCCCCATTCTCGCCTTTGCTCTCCACTATTCTTACTGCTAATACTGATTTGATCACTTAGTATTTGATTCCAAGTTTAATCTTTTATCATTAACCCTGAATTAGGTTGCTAGATCTGTTGAGAGCAAGCATCACATCCCTGGTCAGCGAAAGTAGATATTAGGGTGTGATGTGAGCATATTAGGTATGTGCTTAATGTTTGCTGTTGAGTATTGATCCACGCGAGAGCATAGGTACCATTGCTTTTCTGCGAAAGGAGTACACCTGCGAGAGCAGGGTGTTCTAGTTAAGAAATCTGAGTTCTAGGCTGCACTTAAAAGGCTTGAATAATTGGTTGGTTCAACATGGTTAACACCCAATGAGACACCCTAGGTTGACATCCTTATATCCTGAATTTAAAATCTAATTTTATTATTTGTTTCTCACGATTTTGCTCTTCACAACACTTAATCGTTTTAGCTTGAATTTGATCCTATAGAAGTAAAGTGTATTATTTGGTGTCTGTGGATTCGATCCTAAAGTGCTACATCGACATACCATTCGATTGTGGTAGTGTGCACATTAGGTTAATTGGTGTGCGTTTGCACGTAATATCAATTTGGCACTGTTGCCGGGGATCAATAATTTTACCTATATGTTTTGGCAATTTTTCTAGTCTTAAACATCTAACTTGCTATATCTTTTCTTTGCTTGCAGGTGATGTTCCAGGTGTATGACCAGTAGAAATACTCGAAGCCACACCTCAAGTCCATTAGTCACGCTCACCAACGAAGAGTTAGCAAGATTAGAAAGAACCAACAGACAACAACCGAGGCCGACTCACGCCACAATGGGCGATCACGGCGACCAGAATGATCTCACTGCAGCATTGGCTCTGATGCAACAGCAAATGCTCCNGACCAGTAGAAATACTCGAAGCCACACCTCAAGTCCATTAGTCACGCTCACCAACGAAGAGTTAGCAAGATTAGAAAGAACCAACAGACAACAACCGAGGCCGACTCACGCCACAATGGGCGATCACGGCGACCAGAATGATCTCACTGCAGCATTGGCTCTGATGCAACAGCAAATGCTCCAGATGCAGCAGACCATTCAAGAACAAGAAGCTGCTCGCAATCAGCAGGAGCAAGCTGCTCAAATCGGTGAGCGAAATCTGCTGCAGAACATCCCTGCTACGCATTCCGCGATTGCTCCACCACCCTGTGCCATACAAGACTTCGAGATCAAGCCTGCTATGATCAATCTGGTGCAGAGGAAGATGTTCCATGGGCTCCCAGCTAGATACCTACGGATCACATTGAGGCTTTTGAAGAAATATGTAGCTTCACTCGCGCTAATGGAGTACCTCCTGATTACAGCAAGTGTATGCTCTTTCCGTTCTCCTTAGCGGACAAGGCTTCAAGATTTCTCAAGTCGCTCCCTACAGGCTCTCTCACTACATGGGAGCAAGTCAGATCAGCATTCTGGGGACACTTCTACACGAAGGCTAAAACAGAAACTTTCAGGAATAAGATTTCCTCTTTCAAGCAGCACGCGAATGAGCCATTCAACGATGCGTGGGAGCGATTTAATGACTCCCTCAGGGAGTGCCCTCATCACGGATCTGAGAAGGATCACGTTCTGGGTATATTCTATGATGGTGTCGAGTGGGAGTTCCGCAATTCTCTGAATGCTGCGAGCAAGGGAGACTTCATGACACAGACCACAGACGGTGCGTTCGAACTGATAGAGAACATGGCTGCTAGTTCTGCGAACAAAAACCCAGAAACGGATAGCCCCAAGAAGGTGAACAGTGTTGATGGTCAGTTGAAAGATGAGCTCACTGCCAAGGTTGATCTGCTTCTAAAGAGCAGTGAGGGGAAAGTGATGTACATGGGTGAGGCTACACCAGAGTAAATAGCTAATGATCTTGCTTCTGAGGGAGGAACAAAGGGAGAGAATCACCAAGAGGTTATGTACATCAATGGTCAGGGGTATGTCCAAAACCGGAGCTACTATCAGAATCCCAACTACTGGAGCAACCCTAACCCGCTCTCTCGCCAGAGGAGCAACACAGAGAATTCTGGGGATCAGATGCAGCAAAATCAGCAGCAAGGTGCTCCGCAGCAGAGAGGTTTCCCTTCGAATTTCCAAGGCAAGACTTTTGTTTTCAACCAAGCTCAGAACCGATTTCAGAGCCAGAACCAAAATCAGAGCCATCAGAATCAGCAGAGCAACCCACAATGTGCTCCAGCTAATTCAGGGAGCGGACAGAGTGAGATGAAAGCCCTGGGGAACATGATGCAGCAACTGCTCCAGAGTCAACAGATACAGGTCAAAGCGTTGAACCAAGCTACTTCTGATATCAACACAAGGATGGAAAACATGTTCACTGAGCTCAACACGAAATATGACAAAGTGAGCAGTCACATGCGCCAGATTGACATTGCTCTCGCTCAGACTGCAGAGAGTGTCAAGAGACAGCAGGGGATGCTCCCTGGAAAAACTGATAGAAATCCAAGGGATTGTTATGCAGTGGAATTGAGAGGTGGTAGACAGCTGAATGATCCAACACCAAGGCCATTTACTGCTGTATAGAAAGCTAAGCAGAAAGAATCAGAGTAACCTGCTGGGGTCGCTCCGACTACTCCGGATCAACATGCTGAGACTGCTCCAGACGAAACAGAGCAACCTACTAGCTCTGCATAGACTGCTCTCAACGAATCTACTGAAACTCCACCAGCTCGAGTCTATGTTCCTAGGGTTCCCTACCCAATCCCACCCAGACATCTGATGGGATCCCATTAGTGAAGAGCAGCTGGCATGTTTTAACAAGATTGTGAGAAAGCTTCCTAAAGAACTTGCATTTGAAGATGCTCTGCAGATTCGCCCATTGCTCAAGTTCTTTAAAAACTGCAGAGAGACTCAAGGGGAGATCAAGGTATTTTATACTAAAGCACTCTCTACACCAGCATTGAAGGTATTGCCTAAGGTTGATGATCCTGGAAAGTTTGTTTTCCCATGTTCCATCGCAGGAACAACCTTCAACGACTCTCTTTGTGACTCTGGTTCTTGTGTTAATCTCGTCTCAAAGGCTATTGTAGACGATTTGGGTATTGCTGGTGTTGAGCGTTCTCAGCTGACCCTGACCTTTGCAAACTCTTCTAGAGCAGTCCCATATGGAACCATCCGCGGCCTTCATGTCCAAGTAGGGGACTGCATTGTTCCTGTTGAGTTTCAAGTTTTTGAGATGGATAAAGATCATGAGATGCCTTTAATATTTGGAAGGACATTCATGGCTACTGTTGGAGCAACCATCGATATGCCTAACAAGAGATTCTGCTTTTCCAACATCAGCAAGAAAGTTTTCTACAAGGCTGTACCTACCAGATATTCCTCATCACACGCCTCTTGCATCTCAGTGTTTGATGTAGAAAAGCTGAAGGTGATTCCAGAGAGAGAGCATGGTGATAAGGGTGAGAGCAGGCTGTTCTCTGATGAAAATCCTAGCACTGATCCTACTAAATTCAGAGGGAATTCAAGGGTGAAACAGAAAGTCCAGAAGAAAAGGGTCAAGGGAGATCCTACAATGACTTTGATACCTCTCAAGTGTGATGAGAACTCCATTGAGTATGAGGTGAAGTGCAAGGGTACATCCAAACCGTTCTCTAAAGTCAGAGCCATTCTCACACATGAGCTGAAGCTGTTGTTAAAGGGTTGTTGTGCAGGGTTTTGAAGCTGAACATGTCTGATTGTGGATCTTGTTTTGGAATAGGCCCTCTTGCTCAAGCAGACTGATCCCCATCACCAAGTCAAGCTAGTGACTTTAACCAAGCGCTTGGTGGGAGGCAACCCACTGGTGAGTTTAAATTGTTTTTATGATATTTCTTTGTTTTTCTTTTTCTTTTATTTCACTGAGTTTCAGGAAAAAAAAAAAACCAAGATGCCTCTGTTCTAACGAAAGAGCACACCCAAGGAGCAAATCCACCCTGCTCTGTCGGGTTGCTCCGCGCCAGGTAAGTATCAGGTAAGTCTGGTTGGCTGCCTCTAGGTTTATTTTCACACCAGAGACGCTGTGAAGTAAGTCTGGGGGACGCACCTGTGTCTTCTGAACTCTATTTGCTTCTATTTTTGTTTCTTAAGTCAGTCATGTTTATGTTTTACATTTATTGAGTCAGTCCTAGGATCGAGTCAGTCAAACTTATGTGGGAATCAGGACCTTATTTTATGATGCTTTCTAACCACCTCGTGCTCTAAGTATCTTATTCAGTGACCTTAGCAGTGATGAAAGACGTTCACCTGGACCTGGAACACTCCCTGACTTTACCTCACCTTGCTATCCAGAAGATTTCTGCTTGTAGAGGTTATTCTGGAAAGACTTAAACTCCACCTAACTTGAACCTAATATTGACTTACATCTTCTTGTTATGGGCGTTAGATTAGGGAAACAAGATTACACTCAGGACATCTTAAATCTTTCTATCCATTTTGTTGATCCTGAGTGGCTAGCTCATCTTTAGCTAGTTCCCACCATGAACCTTAAAACCTCTGTTTCACCCTCATGCATTTTGTTTTTAAATTTCATATGTGCAGATATGTGCAAAAGTGCTGGAGAGAAAAGGATCAACACTGCTCTCACTCGTTTTTCTCACAGACTACGCTTCAGAGCAAAGACGCACATGATCTGACAAGAAGAGAGCAGTCAGTAGGGGTGATCTGACAAGAAGAGAGCAGTCGGTAGGGGTGATCTGACAAGAAGAGAGCAGTCAGTAGGGTGATCCGAGCAGAAAATATCAAATGGTGAAAGAAGTGCTAAAGTCAGAACCACCAGGGGCACAATATATGTAATTACCTCCTTCTCATCATCATCAGAACTCGTCATGTCTTCTTCTTCAAAAAAAAAAAATCTCAGTATTATTTATGTCCCAAGAGTTCTAAAAGATGATGAGAAGGAGAAGAACCGGAACATTGCCCCTGGTCGATCAGAGAAGCAAAGAACTGAAGTCGGAATGAAACATCGTGTAGAAGGAGTGATCTGAAGGGAAGAGAGCAACTTGTCAAAGAAAAGAGGAACAAGGAGCGATTTGCTCTGCAGAGAAAACAAGTGAGGGTTCGTGGAGATCAATGGATCCATCCTCTCTGGCAATTTTGTGTGACATCCTGCATCCTCTACAAAGACATGGTAAACCCTAAACACTTGTTAACTCCACTTTAAACACTGAAAAAGCCTGTCTCATACCTAGCCCGTTTTCCCTGAAAAATTCCTATGACAAGAAGCTCACACTGATCTTAAATGAATATAAAGAGTTTTTTTTTCTGGAAGGTTTGACTTTTGCAGGTATGAGATATAGAGTATGGAGCCGATTTGAACAGCAGTCAGTGGGGGTTTTGGTAAGGGTGTGTCGTCCTAATATGTCTGCTTGTATTGTTCAGAGATTTGTGGTTAAAGTATGGTTGCTGAAATGAGAGAGTTCCCACACTTTCAAACCTTTCCCACTGATCTGGAACTTGACATTGTTTGAGGACAAACAAGGATCTAAGTCTGGGGGAATTGATATGTTGTGTTTTTGACATATTACACACATACTTTGCATATCATATTTGTGCTTTCCTGGAGTATTCTTAGTGTGTTTTGAGTTATTTTAGGTGTAGAACGAGTTGGAATGCACCAGAAGGAGAATATGGAAGAAAGAATGCAAAAACCAGAGTTTTCCATCGCAGATCACCCGAACGGAGTAACCCCCTGATTGCTCCTTCTATAGCGGAGCACCCATGCGGAGCAAACCCTGATTTGCTCCCGAAAAATTATGGAAACTTCTAATTAATTTTGGGATTTGCCCTAATCTTTCTATTTTCTTCTCCCAGCCGCCTGTGGCCTTGGGACAGATTCTATTCTATTTTTCCTAGAAAAAAAATGCTTTTGGGGAGGGAAGAAACTAGAGAACTTTTGGATATTGTGATTTTGATACTTGTAAAGGGAGAAGATCATCTCTCTCGATTTAAAGAAGAATCCTCTGAACCCTATTTATATTTTATCTGCAATAATATTCATGTCTTCTTCATCTCTTGACTCTGTGTTCTCTGTTGTTATAGCCGAGTAGTCAATCTTGTTAGCCTAGGGTTCTAGGGTGTTGATCCATTGAACTGAACATGGATAAGCCCCATTCTCGGCTTTGCTCTCCACTGTTCTTACTGCTGATACTGATTTGATCACTTAGTATTTGATTCCAAGTTTAATCTTTTATCATTAACCCTGAATTAGGTTGCTAGATCTGTTGAGAGCAACCATCACATCCCTGGTCAGAGAAAGTAGATATCAGGGTGTGATGTGAGCATATTAGGTCTGTGCTTAATTTTTGCTGTTGAGTATTGATCCACGCGCGAGCATAGGTACCATTGCTCCTCTGCGAAAGGAGCACACCTGCGAGAGCAGGGTGTTCTAGTTAAGAAATCTGAGTTATAGGCTGCACTTAAAAGGCTTGAATAATTGTTTGGTTCAACATGGTTAACACCCAATAAGACACCCAAGGTTGACATCCTTATATCCTGAATTTAAAATCCAATTTTATTATTTGTTTCTCACGATTTTTCTCTTCACAACACTTAATCGTTTTAGCTTGAATTTGATCCTATAGAAGTAAAGTGTATTATTTGGTCTATGTGGATTTGATCCTAAAGTGCTACATCGACATACCATTCGATTGTGGTAGTGTGCACATTAGGTTAATTGGTGTGCGTTCGCACGTAATATCATGTTGTTGCAACAACAAAAACCTGTAGCTTACTTTAGTAGAAGGTTATCTTAGAGGGAGCCGTTAAAACCCATTTATGAGAGGGAACTAATGGCGATTGTTATGGCAGTGCAGAAGTGGAAGCACTACTTAATGGGAAGGAGATTCATTGTGTTTACGGATGAGAAGAGCTTGAAGTTTTTACTGGAACAGAGAGATGTGTCTATGGATTATCAACATTGGTTGACTAACTTGTTGGATATGACTTTGACATTATCTATAAGGCGGGAGTTGAGAACAAAGTGGCTGATAGTTTATCGCGTATTGTCACTGAGCCTATGACTTGTCAGCAGTTGTTATTCCACGCTTTGACATTGACTACAAGCTTGCAAATGCAAGACATATTGGAGGAGGTAGACAGTGATCAAGGGATTCAGAAGACGATAAGAGAGTTCGTGAAGAATGGGGTGACTAAGAAACTTTACTGAGTTGTTAAGGGACAATTATTCTATAAGGATCGCTTGGTTTTGCATCAGAATTACGTACATATTCCATTGATTTTGAAGGAGTATCACGATGGGGTAGTAGGTGGTCATTATTGTGTGCTAAAGACTACTAAGCGGATTCAACGGCTATTTCATTGGCCAAATTTGAAGAAAAACGTACAAGATTATCTATCTGAGTGTTCGATATGTCAAACCCATAAATACTCAACTCTGAACCCAGCTGGTTTGTTGAATACTATACCATTACCAACGAGAATTTGGGAGAAGATATCATTGGACTTTATCGATGGTCTTCCTAAGTTGTCAGGGTTCAGCGTTATTTTTTTCGTGGTTGACCGTTTGAGCAAGTATGGCCATTTTATCAGCCTGAAGCATCCGTATACAGCAATCTCTGTGGCTGAGAATTTTGTGCAGGAGATTTTCCGTTTACATGGCTATCCGAACTTGATTATTTCTGATAGAGATCAGGTGTTTTTGAGCAGTTTTTGCAAGGAATGCTTTCGCTTGGCTGGAACTCATTTGAAGTTTAGCACCGCCTATCATCCACAAATGGATGGCCAGACCAAAGTGTTGAACAGATGTTTGTAATCTTATCTGAGGTGTTTTACTTCCTCTCATCCAAAGCAGTGGGTGAAATACTAAGCCTTGGCTGAGTTCTGGTTCTATCATTCGTCCTTAAAGACATCTCCGTTTCACATTGTCTATGGACGTGAACCACCTGATTTGTTGAGGTACGAGGAAGGATCCACAACTAACTTTGAGTTGGAGTCAATGTTGAAAGAAAGAGATCGTATGTTGGTTTAAATCAAGGGACATCTAACTAAAGCTCAGGATTCGATGAAGAACAATGCCGATAAGCATAGGAGGGAGTTTGTTTTTGAAGTGAGAGCATTTGTGTATTTGAAGCTAAGACCATATCGACAGAACTCATTGGCTAAACGTTTCTGCCAGAAGTTGGCAGCTCGTTTTTATGGCCCCTTTCAAGAGTTGGAGAAGATTGGTCCAGCTGCTTATCGGTTGAAGCTGCCTGAAGACTGTAAAATTCATCCAGTGTTTCATGTGTCACAGTTGAAACCAGTCTTAGGAAAGGATCTTGTGGTGACTCCATTGCCATCTCTGTTTTCAAATTCAAATGAGTTGGCCATGGAGCCTGAGCAGATTGTGATGACTCATTATGATGAGAAGGGTCATCTAGAAGCGTTGATTCAATCGAAGGGCTTACATGGGTATGAGCAATCCTGGTTGAGAGTTAAGGATGTGGCGTTGCAGTTTCCAAACTTTAAACTATAGGACAAGCTTAAGCTTGAGGGTGGGGGGTATTGATAGACCCTCGAGGGTGTATTACGGGAAGAGAAACATGAAGGTTGTGAGACGTGAAGAGGAAGTATGCAGAGAAGAGACTGGCGGGGATGAGTTTGCAACAAAGACTTATTGAAAACGCATAAGTAAATAATGAGAAGATGGAGGACTAGATAATAAATGTCTTGAAACATGAAGGTTGCTACAGAGTCGTTTGTGAAGTTTTTTAGTGGACATCTAAGATCGAGAGAGGATTTTCTCTGCGATTCAGTGACTCAAGAAGAAAGTTTCTCGAGTAATTCTGTAACAGACTTTGATATTCAATAAAGTCGTTGCTTATTGTTTATCACACACCCTCTACCAGACGCCACACCATAGGTGAAAAGAGACCAACGAAGAGCTCCGCGACACTGCACGTACCTCCAAAGTGTCTCCAAAACTGATTGCCAACTACTTTCATTTTTCTTTTTCTGGTTTTTATGTTTTCTCTTTCAGTTTTAGCTTGTCCCATGTTGTCGAGTGCAACAATACACCTAAATGCGTAAGTACTAAACTTAATCCTCAACTAAAAATCAAAGTCGTCACTGGTCTGCGACGACGCACCAGATTTTGGTACTCTGAATTTTTACCTTAAATTTGAGAGACTATATACACAAGACCTTGGAAATTCAAGGAAGGAATTTATATACAAAAGTGCTGAGAAACTCCTGTTGGCTTACAGAAAATAGGATTTAGGTGGTTAGACTAGCAAGTTCAGATATGGACATTTTTTTGCTTGTTCTATTGTTCGTCACTATCAACGGTTTCCTTACAGCCTCCTTGATGTTATTTTGTCTTGAATGGTTCACGTCAAAATTGATATCACTCAAATTACTCTAAGGAGTGACTTTACTCTCTCAAATAAGAGGTTCAGTTATAGTATTTAGAGATCGGATTCACAGGGAGCTTGGACACACAATAAGCTCAAACAGTCACGATTAAGTTGGGCTAACATGTTATAAATCAGTGAATAAAGTGAAGCAGTTTGATTGAGGTTGTAAACAATATAATAAAGACGCTTGGTTTAGAATTTTCAGGTAGTGAGTTATAACGGATTAAATGCTAAGGAATTTTCAATCATAGAAGATAAATTTAATTGGCAAAGATATCAAATTATATTTATCTAAGATTAGGTTCCAAGTATACAACTTTTGTAAGCAGAATCGGATTGACCGTCGATCGATGGTATGTATGTGACATCGATCAATAGCTTTCTTAATCGAGCACTAATTCGACCAGATTTGGTTAATCACTTAAAACCACCAAATGAACTCTCGTTTGTTTATAGTCTCTAAGCTCACAATAGATTATTCAAGAATTAATTAAGCAATAACAATATTCTCAATACTCTCGTTCATAGTTATAGGTAGCTAATCTTGAACACAATAATTAAGCAATCTATTAATGATAGATCTAATAATCACCTTAGAGATTCTATTTTTTTGGCTAACCCATCAAAATCTTTAATAAGTCCTAAATTTATAGGAATCTACTTAAGCATGATAATTGTAACAGAAATCATAGATGAATAAAATATAATAGAATAATAATGGATAAGAAGATCACATGAGTTCCAGGAGAACTCTGAAGGAGTTCCTCCCTTCTCACCTAACTCTAGAACTATGAATAAAAGAAAGTGTTGCCGTCAATAATGGCTTAGAAAACACATAAATAGGATAAAAGTCATGCAAAGGCATTCTAGTAATAATTGGTGACTTCTGAGCCCAAGCCGGTCATGAAATAGACTATGCACGTGTATTCGGATCACTGTCGATCGATGGAAAGGCTGTGCCGACGATCGACGATCCTTCATATCTTCAACAATTTCGTCCCGCGAGATAGATGTACCACTCTTCAGTTAAACAAGCATAACTTTAGGTCTAACTATCAGAAGAACTTCAAACCGGTGGTATTGGAAATTAACTCAAAGATATCTTGTATCAAAAGATGGGTTCAATCACACTGTTGAAAAGTCTTCATTCATAGATAATCATCTGATGTGTCAGTGTAATTTTGCATCTCAATAAACTCTAAAATCACCAAAATTCTCTAGAACATAACTGAACTTGAAAACTCTCTAAAAATAATCCAAACCCATATAATAGATTCAATAGAGATTATATAACCATGGGTAAAAAACAGATAAAATCGATGATATATCAGAAATCAATAAAATTCTAGTGTCTTCTTGTTTTCGCGTTTATAAGTACGATAAGAATCTAGATTCTCAAAGTTACGCTTTCTTCCATTATAAATTTCGGAAATGCGTATTATTCTCATAATACTTTTGGAATATTTGGACTATTTTTCTTATGTTAGTTTTTATAGGCATAACACATTTCTGTGTATAGAAAAACGAGTTTTGATTACACTTTTTTGTTGTTAAGAAGATTACACTTCACTATAATCAGATACTATTGTGTATCTGCATATATGTGTGTAAGCGGGTGTGTGTGATGATAGGTGGTTAGGACGAATGTCCTAAAAGATCTCAACAATAATAACACACGCATACCAGTATAAATGGAACAAAAAAGTTATTAAAAAAATGAACTTGTGAATTGAAGTTGAAATAATAAATATATAAATAAACATAAGTTCTCATATACAACCACATGTACTTACAAAAATATGTATATCAGTCGTACTTATATATACATATATGTATAAATATATATAAATATATACATATATATATAAGTATGTATTGATATAAAAGAAAGGAAAGACATCATGACGGTTTTATATAAGAAAAAAAGAAGGATCAATGGAAAAGAATATCATTATAAATTTACACCCCGCCTCTGCATCGGTGAATACTTGAGCAACCGCGACGGTATTTGTTGGCAGGGACACGAGGTCCATGATGAGGAGGATGACATCCCGCTGGAGGATTAAGACGACGGCATGGGTTAAAGATATGGGGACTTAAATATTTCCGGGCTAGTTTAGCCTCTGATTGCTCAGCAATCACAGCGGCACAAATCACCAACATTAATATCACACATGCCTTCATTTTCTCTTCTCGGGGGAAAATGATGTTTGATTTTTCTTCTTTATGCTTTTTGTGTGTATTAAGTGAAATATTTGTTTATATACACAAAAAATTAGAGCGTACACTAAATATAGCCAATCCTTGTTTGGAAAATTCACAATCTAAATTAAAGATGCTAAAACTGAAAACCTACTGTCTTAAATCCAAGGTTGTGTTTGGTTTTGGTTTCTATGTTTAGTAATATAGTAAAATACATTTTTTGTTTGATAAACAAAATATAATTTTTTATTGAAAGAAAGTTAGATACAATATGATTTGCAATACGAGAATTCGGCAAAAAGAAACACGAACTTTGCATGAATTGCCAAAAGAAACCTGTACTCAAGTCTCGCAAAAAAAAAACTGTACTTTTGTTGACTTTGTTAGTTTATTAAGTAACTTACTATAGATTCACCATTTTGACACAACGTTAATGAGCCGTTAAGACTGTGTTAACTCGACGTTCAATATAAGCATTAAGTGAAAAGACGTTGTTTTCAAATGAGATGATACATGATTTGAAAATAAAAACAAGTAGATCCTTGAATTCAAACTCGGGTTGATTGGATTAAATGGAAAGGTACTCTAACACAAGGCTAGTGGCACTATCAATGTATTTACTAACACAGTTAATTTTATTTGATACTGATTGAATATATAAAGAATTCTCAAAAAACTTAAAAGAATCTTTAAAATTAAAATAAAACTGAAAATAAAGAAATTTTCTATAAAATTAATTTTAAATTAGAATTAAAGTAAAATTTTATTTTTATTAAAAAAATTAAAAAAATTTCCAATTTTTTTTTAAAAAAAAAAGAATTGGTAAACAATTGAAATTAATTATACACATATAAAAAGACCCACATATTAAAATTAAATTAAACTACTTAAAATAAATATTGTACCCATTATTAGTGCAATTTTAATTTTTAGCTGATACATGTAACTTTAATTATTTGCTTTTTCTTTGAATTTTTAATTTTTTGGGAATTAAAAAAAAAAAAATTGAAAATTTTGGGAGATTTTTTTTATTTATTAAAGAAAACATAAAATTTCTTTTTAATTTTAGTTCCAAAATTAATTTTATAAAAAAAATCTTTAATTTTTCAAATTTTTGAAGTTTTAAAGATTTTTTAAATTTTTGGAGAATTTTTTTATATTCAATTAGTACCCATAAAAGTAAATGTGTTAGTAAATATATTAAAAGTTCCACTAGCCTAGTGGTAAAATACCTTGCCATTTGATCCAATCAAAACAAATAAAATAATTTTTTTTTCTTAATAAAAATCAAAATATTCCAAAATTTTAATTTTTAAAATTATTTTTTTTCATTATACACACATAAAATTTACCCACATATTAAAATTAAATTAAAATGCTTAAAATAAATATTATACCCATTATGAGTGCAATTTTAATATTTAGCTGATACAGCCGTTCGTTGTCAAAAAAAAAATATTTATCTGATACATGCAAATTTAATTTTTTGCTTTTTCTTTGAGTTTTAATTTTTTGGAATTTAAAAAAAAATTAAAAATTTTGGAAGATTTTGGATTTTTTTAAAGAAAAAATAAATTTTATTTTTAATTTTAATTTCAAAATTAATTTCATAAAAAAAAATTTTTTTTTTCATTTTTTTCAATTTTAAAGGTTTTTAAGTGTTTAAACATTTTTTTATATTCAATCAGTACCAATAAAAGTAAATGTGTTAGTAAATATATTGAAAGTACCATCAGTCTAGTGGTAAAATATCTTGTCATTTGATCCAATCCACCCGAGTTCATATCTAAGGGTCTACTTCTTTTTATCAAATCACGTAAAACGAAGTCGTTTCATCTCATTTGAAAATGACGTCATTTCACCTAACGCCAACATTAAACGACGTCAAATTTTTCTGTTAGATTTGGTGACAGCGTGATAAATTGGCAAGTCAACGAAAACATTGTTAATTAATTCTAAAGTTGCAACTCAAGAATAATAATATTAGAGAAAAAAAAACTCTGTGACGATAGAAATGGCGATTGTGAAGATCGGGTAATGATTAGGCTTCCATCCGTGATTTCGGTGGATCTCGTGGTCAGGGTTGGCTATTCTCTCTTCTCTTTCAGAAGATTACGGTATCTGCAGTTTAATGGGGGGGGTATCAAGAGGTTTCAATGGTACGATTTGATAGGGCTTTGTCTCTCTTCGGGCAGATCTATCAAGAATGATTGTGGTTGGCTCTGGGTTGGAAAAGATCTCGGAGATCGGAGGTATCTTGGCGTAAATCTGAGGGATTGTGTGGCTATTGATTTCACAGATGATTTCTGCGATCTGAGTTGGTATGGAAATATCCTTTTATTTTTCCTTCCTGGATTGTCTGCGATTTCATCTTTTAGAATTCTAATTACTACACTTCCGAGTTTGAAAAGGATGAAGATTCAAAAAGGTTTTCATTAATTATCAATGAATTTTGATTTCTTTTTTCCCTTCAATGGGATTTTGTTCTGCAAAATCATTTGGTGTTTATTGGTGTGAATATGGTAGATTTGGGTCTCAAAGGATTTCATTTTTCTGATTTTATTGGATTTGATAGGGTGATTTGGTATCAAAGATTTTATTTCTATATTGAGTTTACAGATTCTTTGTTCAGGTTATATATGGTGAACAACTGCAAGAGTATTGTCATTGCAAAAACTTGTTTTACATTGCTTTCTTTGTTGGTTTTCATCTCTCTTTCTCATGTGGTTCTCATCATGTCGCAGGGTCATTGGGTTACAAAATCTGGTTCCAAGAAGATCGATGAGAAGAAACCAGGAATCAGGATTTCGATCCCAAAATTTGACAACTCAGAGCTCATTGCTAGCTATTCCAAGACTCTCATTGGACGTTGTATGAATCCTCTGAAGCAAGATTTGAAGACTCTCTTGTTCATTTTTCCGAGAATTTGGGGTGTGGAGGGTCGTGTGGTCGGTTTGGATTTGGGATTAGGGCGTTTCCAATTCAATTTTGACTTGGAAGAAGATATTGTGGAGGTGCTAAAAATGGAGCCATTCCATTTTGATTTGTGGATGGTGTCCTTGGTGAGATGGAGACCGGTGCTTGAGCCAAACAACCCATCACGAATCACGTTTTGGGTCTGGATTCCGGATATGCCTCTACAATTTCTTGTTCCTCAGATTTTTCAAGGTGTGGGAGAAGCTCTTGGTCAGGTACAAGCGCCGGTGGATCTCGTGGAGGGAAGGGTTCGTGTCGAAATTGATGCTTGTAAGCCCTTGGTTTTTTCGGCTACCATTGAGATAGGGGAAGGTGTGGAGATTGTGGTAACACTCAAGTATGAGAAATTGGTTGGCTATTATACTGAGTGTTTTCATCTTACACATGACCAATCCCGGTGTCCTAAGCTTCTGAAAGATGAACCAGAAAGCTCTAGGGGAAGTGGTGGCATCACTGATGGTGTGAGTACCAAAAGTTATAAACTGCTGTTGCTAATGGAGCTAGACATAATGATGTTCGCAGGGGAGGATTACAACACCGTCATCAAGGGTCTCGAGGGGGCGACAAGGACAAGGGCATTGCTTTGGAAAATCAAGGGAAAGGTAAAATGGAAGGGAACTATCACCCTTACAGAGGAAAGGGTTTGAGAGGCTACAATGATGGTGAAATACGGACAGGAAATTACTCAAGGGGAGACACACAAGCTGTGGGTGGAGGAAATCGAGTTCTGGAAAACCCAGAGAAATTAATGCTTGATGCATTTAAAGGTGACAATGGAGTGTTTGCAGTGGAAAGGCCAGTTGCGGTGACTGGAAATTGTGAGGGATATTCTTCTAAGGCTTGTAGAGCATTGATCTTTGAGGAGCAGGAACCAGGACAGTCAATGGAGGCCAATCCACAGGACAGTGTAGTGGTTAAGGATTGTGAAGAGGAGAAGATTGCGACGGAGCTCATGAGATCGTCTGCAGATGATGCAAATTTGATGGGGGAGGGTTTTTTACTCTCTGATTCGGATCTTTTGTTGGAGGATGGTGAATTAGAGGAGTGGGATCAAGGAGAGGATAAAGAGTTTATGGAAGACGGAGGTGTGGATGTTAATCAAAACGTCTTGGAGGTGAGTATGACTGGTACTCATGTTCACATGAATGTCACTGGGGGGAAGAGGCATTAGGTGGAGAGGAAGGTCCGATTGATGTTCCTCAGGATGCCAAAGTGGTCGCTGGAGTAGACGGACCATCTAAGAAACGTAGTGCACCGGTCTTTGTGTCTCCTCAGAAGAGATTACTGGACAAGGCGGCAGCTAAGGCGGGGGAAACAGATCCACAGATGTTGGTGTTTCAGGTTTTATGTACTCAGGATTTTGGTGATTACTCCACTCATACGAATATGGAGGAGTTTATTCTGGTTATTATTGGTCTATGTTATAGGTTTCAAGAGACCCTTATTGATGGGGAGACTGTGAAAGTAAAGGTTTTGGCCATATGGGGTCCAACATGGCAGGAGTTTCGGGTGAATAGGTTTGATACGGTAATGTTTTTGGGGTGTCTTATGCAATGGTGGAAGTGGGGGTTGTTTGTAATTGGGTTTTATAGGTGTCTACGGATGCGCTATGGTTATGTCCTCGTGCTGGTAAACATATGGATAAGGGCTTTGGTTATGACCCCTTGGAAAATGTCACGAAGTGTCTTTCAGTATAAGCTTAAGGAAGATACAAGCTTATATTTTTTCAAGTTTTATCGTTGTCTCAGGTTACATGGTTTGTTTTTTTGTCAAATTAATTCCCACAAGTACAGAGATGAGGTCGCGTTGGTTAATGGTCACCGGTTTGGGCTTAGTGTAGAGACACTTGGACATCAGTCAGGATTACAATTGTTTTGGCTTTTTCCTTTATTTAATTTACAGAACATTGGTTGTACGATGGTGAATGGCACCACTTGTTTATCCAAACTGAAACCTTCTTTTCAAGGGACTTCAAATTGGAAAGATGAAGGTTTTTTATTATATATCATTATTGCATATGAAAGGTTTGGTGTTATGGTGTTGCATGATTTCAAGTTGACTTTTTATATTGGTATTGGGGGATTTCATGGTTTAATAAGAGATAATATTAGGTCTCTAATTCACTGTTATTGGGATATTAAAAAACAACATGAATGGAATTTCTATGTACTAAGCCGGATCCACAAAGACAAATAAGGATTTCTGGTTCATTATGGTTTAGGGTTATTTTAATATTTTTAATTGCTGGTCCCATGGTTTTGTCTCTGCAAAATTTCAATGGCGGACAAGTTGTTTGGTACTTTCTTGGTTTTTGTTTAAATTTTATAGGTTTAATGATTTGGGTATCATGAACTATTAATATGGGCTCTAAGGAGCTTCCTTAACAATTAATTTTTAATGAGTATTTTGAGTTAGAATTGTCGGGGGGAGGGGGGGGCTCGGATACCGTTCAACGAAGAAGGGATTTACGACGTCAGTTTTTTCCGGACTTTCTTTTCTTATGGAGACTAAACAAAAGTTAGCCTATATGGATGCTTTTAAAATCAAGATTGGGGTATGATGGGTTATACACGGTGGAACCCATTAGTCGTAGCGGCAGTTTGGCTTTAATGTGGAAAGGTTGTTATGCAGTTGAGATTCTTTCTAGCAATAATAGAATTATTGATTTTAAAGTGACAATGGGTTCCATTTTCTATTTCCTTTCTTGTGTATATGGGGATCCTGTAAGCAGTAGAAGACGTTATGTTTGGGATAATTTAACGGATATTGGAGTGGTTAGAGATGAGGCATGGATCTTGGTTGGTGATTTTAATGAACTTATGCATAATGGGGAAAAATTGGGAGGAGCTATTAAAGATGAAACCACATTTTTTGATTTCCGGAATATGGCGGAAGCATGTAAAATTAGGGAGACAAGGACCACGGGAAATACCCTTTCATGGGCAGGTATGCGGGATGATAATTGGGTTCAGTGTCGTTTAGACCGGACTTTTGGTAATGATGAATGGTTTCGTCTCTTCCCGCAATCGTCTACGGATTATATGAGTATGTGGCCTTCGGATCATCGACCTCTACATTTAGAGTTCGCCCTTGAGCCTGAGAATTTGCAAAGGGGGCGTTTTTATTTTGATAGACGTATGCATGATAAAAGACGGGTAGAGGAAGCCATTGTACGTGGATGGGACGTAGAGAATATTGATTCAAATCTTAGCTTTTGGATCGTATTGCTCGGTGTCGGTCAGAATTGTCTAAGCTTAAAAAGACTTCTGACTGGAATTCCAAAACAAGAATAGAACAGTTACAGAGTGATTTGGACAAAGAAAGCTCCAAGCAATTTCCCATTTATGGTTTGCTCAGGCGGTTAAGAAATGATTTGGGTACGGCCTATAGGGAAGAGGAGATCTTTTGGAGGCAAAAAAGTAGAGAAGAATGGTTATGGAAAGAGATAGAAATACAACATATTTTCATAATGTGTTGAAAGGGAAAAAAATGAGAAATAAAACTTTTATGCTGAAAGATATTTTCGGAAATGAAAGTTATTCCAAAGGGTCTAAAGGACATATTGCTACTGAATATTTCAGAGAGCTGTCTACAAGTTCAATTCCAAGTGATTTGGAAACTTTGTTCGATGGTTTTCAAAGTAGAGTTACTTTAGAGATGAACTCATTGTTAACTACAGAGGTTTCGCATGATGATATCAAGAATGCAGCCTTCGGTATTAAACGTAGTAGTGCCGCTGGAGAAGATGGTTTGACTGGTTTTTTCTATTAAAAATATTGGCACATTGTGGGGCCGAAAATTATTAATGATTTTCAAAGATTTTTCCAAACAGCCGTGCTTCCGGCAGGATGGAATCACACACAGCTATTTTTGCTACCAAAAATTTTACATTATACGTAGATGAAGGATATGCGGCCCATTAGTCTTTGCAGTGTTCAATATAAAATTATTTCTCGCATTCTATGTAATCGAATGATGTTGGTTATGCCTAATATCATATCCGAGACTCAAGGGACTTTTGTTAGAGGCAGGTTGATTACTGTTAATATCATTATAGCTCATGAACTGGTTCATGGGCTACGTACTAATGATAAAAATGGTAAAGAGAGTATGGCTATTAAGACTGATATGTCAAAAGCATATGACCGGGTAGAATGAAATTTCCTTGAAGTCTTATTAGAGAAAATGGGTCGTTTGGATAATGTCATGTATTTCTATTGTCACTTTCTCAGTGTTACTCAATGGACGCTCTGATGGATTTATTAAACCGGAAAGAGGATTACGTCAGGGTGATCCTTTATCCCCTTTTCTTTTTATTTTATGTGCCGAAGCTTTAGTCCATGTCTTAAATAGGGCTGAAGGACAAGGGAATTTACATGGTATAAAATTACCTTCGGGAAGCCCTTCTATTCATCACCTGCTTTTTGCTGATGATAGTTTGTTGTTGTGTGAAGCCTCTGTTAGGGATAGCGATGAAATTTTGAAAGGTCTCAAACTCTATGGTGATGCGTCTGGGCAAATAATTAATCCATTGAAGTCTTCCATCATTTTTGGGGAAAAAATTGATGCTGACACCAAACAGGCTATAAAGGGAGTTTTGGGCATTGAGAAAGAAGGGGGTGAAGGTTCATATCTAGGCTTACCTGAGTGTTTTCAAGGTTTAAAAAAAGATCTCTTAAATTTTATCAAAGAAAAATTGGAAGGAAGGTTACATGGCTAGTATTCGAAAACTCTGTCAATGGGGGCTAAGGAAGTTTTAATAAAATCAGTTGCTCTAGCCCTCCAAATGTATGCTATGTTAGTATTTCGCTTACCAAAAGGTCTTTGTGAAAGAATTACGAGTGTGATTATAGAGTTTTGGTGGAGTAGTGGGGATAAAAAGCGAAATCCCATGGGTTTCATGGGAAAAGCTTTGTAAACCAAAAGAACAGGGAGGTCTTGGGTTTCACGATATTGGGAAACAAGCTTGGCGAATTTGGAACAATCCGGATTCTTTGGTTTCTCGGATTCTAAAAGGTAAATATTTCAAATCTGGAAATTTTCTTGAATGTGGAATGGGGACAAGACCGTCATATGCATGGAGCAGTATCATGCACGGTCGAGTGTTGCTCAAAAAGGGTTTGTATCGTCATATTGGCAATGGGGCTGATACGAAAGTTTGGGCTGAAAATTGGATTATCGACACAATTCCAAGGCCTCCAATGTATCGTGAGAATAGTTCGATAAACTTAGCACTTAATTAAAGTATCAGATTTGTTACTTCAGGGGTCAAATCAATGGGATATCCACTTGCTACATCAAACTTTTACACCACAGGATGTTCAAAAGGATTCTCCTTCTTAAGCCATCGATAGTAATTGAAGATTCGATCAGATGGGGCTTCACACCAAGTGGTTTTTATTCTACACGTAGTGGGTATAAGTTATTAGAGGCTGTGGTGGATTTTGATCAACCTCAAGGACACTCTCTTACTCCTGTTGAACGACAACTATGAAGAGATCTGTGGAAGACTAAAGCTCCACCAAAAATAAAACATTTTATGTGGCGTGCTTTATCTGGTGCATTAGCAGTTAAGCAACGCTTGACTACTCGGGGTATTCCGATTGATCCAACATGTTCTGTTTGTGGTAATGGTCTTGAAAGTATCTGTCATGTTCTTTTTACATGTGATAGAGAACGAGAAACATGGGAGCATTCAAATTTTCCAGTACCTTTAGGAGGGTTCTCTCGGAATTCCACTTTTTAAAATTTTTTGCATTTGAACAAGATTCTTAAGAGTTCTTCAATGAATATTCATACAAGGAATGTTTTCCCATAGTTGTTATGGAAAATTTGGAAAGCTAGAAACGCTTTCGTCTTTGAGTCCAAGAGGATCGAGACAACATTCATTGCTAGAAAAGCCTATGAAGAAGAATCCACATGGTTTGATACTTTCACTGGTATGAAGGAAGGAATATATGAGGTCGAAATGGAAACGATTAACTGGAAAAAACCGCCCAATGGTTTCCTCAAATGTAATGTTGGATCCTCATGGGTAAATTCAAGCCATATTGCTGGTGCTTCTTGGATTTTACATGATGAAAAAGGGTCTACAATCTTGCATAGCCGTTGTGCTTACTCATGTATGCGCACAAAAACATAAGCAGAATTGTAGGCTCTTTTTTGGGCAGTTGATTGTTTTCATACTCTATATTTCTCGAATATTATTTTTGAGACTGTGATATCTCTCAAACGTTTAACCCTAAGTAGTGAATTACTCTCTCAAATAAGAGGTTCAACTGTAGTACTTAGGGATCGAAATCACGGGGAGCTAGGGAACCTAAAAGATCTAATAGTTATATGATTAAACTAGGCTAATAGATATTAATGCAGTAAATAAATAAAGTAAAGCAGTAAAAAAGATGAACAAGGTAATTGTTCAGCTTGGAAAGGAGTTGTTTATGGAAGGATGGTTTCTAGATCTAGGGTTTCTATTCAGGTAATCAGGATTATAATGCTATAGATGCCTAACAAGTTGCATGCTGGAAATATATAAGAACTTCAATTCTTAGACAAATCTATAGCTGTCGCTAGTTAGACTCGTCCATTGATCTGAATGCCGACGGTATCAACCGATAATGCTATCGCAATGTCGTCGATATGTGTTGCCGTCGATCGATTACTATATAGGAGTATCGATCGATATAGCATCGGATCGAATCGAAACAGTGTTCACATAGATCTTTAGGCTGGCTATCGCTGGTGCCTAAGATCTGAGTTTGTATAGGATTATATCAGGATGAAGATTAATAAATTAAGCTATTCCAGTTCATGACTCTAGAAACAAGCATTAAGAACATCCTAACAATGAATATCAAAACTCAGCAATCTATAGTTGGGGCTAATCCCACAACCTATCTGAACCGTAAATCCAACAGGTGGATCTATTCAGACGTGAAGTTTTGCATAGAAATCATAGATGAATAGATATAAAACTGAAATAGAATAGATATAAAACCAATGGAGTTCCAGGAGGACTCTGATAAGAGTTCCTCCCTTCTCTCCTAACTAAGAGAAACAATAGAAAAGAACTTAGAAAAGCTTAGATAGCTTGTAGCCGTCAACAATGGCTTATAAATATCATAACTACGGTTTCTGGTCGTCCAAGGGTATTATGGTAACTTGTGCGCTTCATTCGGTTATGAAATATAGTCGGCCCACGTTCTGGCATTCATATCGACCGATATGAAGTGTCTCCCATCGTTCGACATGCACATATCTTCTCGACAGCTTTCTCTCGCGAGGTAGACTGACCACTCTTCAGTAAAACGGGAATAACTTCTGATCTAACCGTTGGATTGACCTCAAACCGATGGCATTGGAAATCTAACTCAACGCTCTATCTTTTGTCAAACGATGGGCTATATCGCACCATGGGAAGGTCTCCATCCATATCTAAACATCTGACGCGTCTGCACAGTTCTGCACTTAAGGGTTCCAAAAGACACCAAAATCACCATATTTCTCCAGGACGTACCTGAACCTGTAAATACTCTAAATAGACTCCAAAAAATATATAATTATCATAAAAATATATCAATACCATGACTAAAAGTGGGTCAAAATTATGGTATATCAACTCTCCCAGACTTAACCTTTTGCTTGTCCTTAAGCAAACTTTAAGTTAGTCTTTGAAAGAAGTTTAAAAACAGCAGGGACTCAATCAAAATCTCAACTTTAAAATCATCACCTCTTACTTTGTTGCCAGCCACATCTCATATCTATCAACTACAGAAGTACATTATACCATATCCTAGCTTAGCAACCAAATACATCTAGCCAATCAACTTAAACATTCCTTGTCTGCCTATTCCCTCTACTGATTTCATTTATGCATAAAAATAAAGGTGTAGGCTTTAACTTGGGAGTATCGATCAAGGAACACTTGGATTCGACTCAAACAAGTTTCAGGCATTCTCATCATGGTTCCCTTTCTCTCTTTATCTCCCTTCTCTGAATCCCAATTCTTTTTTTTTTTTTAATATCAATCCCAATGAACAACTAATGTTCATCTTATTGATCTTTCTACTTTTTGTAGATCTTTTGACAAAATGTAGGCGAATAGTTGGGTCATAGGTAATTTACCTCTCCCTCTCTTCCACAATGTGTGATCATTCCTTTGAATTAGAATAGTGGGTCATGGGTAATGTACCTCTCCCTCTGCCTCTCAGGAAATCATCTCAATCTTTTATTTTCTGGGTATGCCAAAGGAAGGAGAGAAGGAAACCAAAATTTTTTTGAGACTTTTACCTTCCAGACTTGCAGGATTCCGATCCCTTGTATACCAAGCCCCAAGACAAGCAATGGATGTCAGGTTAGATTGGAAATCAGCTTTGGTTCTTCCAGACAATCATGAAAGTGTTGTCATAGGTGATCGGTGATCCACTTTAGCATCTATAGTACTTTCTGCAATCAACAAACCTAAGAATGGTGCTAAAGAGTGGTAAGATAAAAAGTAAGACTTTGAAAATTTTTTCCCTTTCTTGACTCAATAAAACCAAGTTTTAAAAACTTTTAATAAGATCAAAAAGAGGTAAAATAGCATCAGTAATTCCACTCCCCCAGACTTAAATCATACACTGTCCTCAGTGTATAACTAGTCGGAGTTAGAGCATAAGAAACAATAATTGTGTAACTGATAAAAAAAATGTGAACGATATACCTGACCGATATGGATATCGATCGATGGTGAGTCGCCATCGTCGATCGATGCGTGTATGTATGTGTCGAGCGATATCGACTGATTTGTATCGGTCGATTAGAATGGTAATCATCTACTTGGGTCTGCTTTTCTAAATAGCTAACTAAACACACAATATTAGTAGAACCTCCCCCAGACTTAAATAACACTGTGACCAATGTTATATAGCCTAAGATTGGTGGTACAATAAACCAGAAGGAAAATATCTAACAAAGTTTCGCGAGTATACCTGCCATTGATGTGAGTATCAATCAACACAGTTAAGTGGCGATTAATACTTGTGATGCTCTGTCGAGCGACATTGATCAAGTGTCAGTCGAGGCTGGTGCATAACTCGTCCATTCGTAGGTAAACTCATCTTTCTTGGGTATGTTCCTGTTACATAACAAAACTAAAACACTAATATTCTTAAAGTTAGTAATAGATAACTAATAAATAAAATTAATAATAATAATTTTTTATGCATAGTTATCCTGCTACAGTGACTCTGCTACAGTATCGGTTGTTTTCTGCTACAGTATCGCTCGATTGCTACAGTGCAGTGCTACAGTATCTGAAATCCTTAGAAAACAAAATATCAGTAATAAATGAAAATAAAACCATATATAAAATTATCTAAGAGTGGGTTGCCTCCCACTCAGCGCTTATTTTTAGTCATTAGCTTGACTTCTGGAGATCTGATTCAGTCCGGATGAGAATGAGAACTTGCTCCAAAACAAGTCTCATTGTCCAATCTCTGAAGCTTTATCATTCTTGTGTGAAATCCCCCTCCATAGACTTTTCTCCTTTGTCTATCATCTCAGCAATAAGGAGTGTTTTAAGCTTTGCATATGGATGTGAGAAGCATCTGCTGCGCACTCTTGATTTTCTGTTACTATCTGAAAAGTAAGGAGTCCATGGTAATTGAGAACCTCCTTTGGTTCGTTTCCGCTTCTTCCAATTTCTCCCCTTCTTTCCCACAGACTTGTGTAATCTCACTTTGAATTCCCTGATATCATCTGAGAAGTGAAAAATCAATGATAACTGAGAACCTCCATTGATTCTTTTTCTCTTGTTCCAATTCATCCTCTCCTTTCCCCCAGACTTGTATGAATGCGTGGTGGTATCTCCATCAAAAATATTTCCACACACTTCATACTCATTCTGCTCTGATTCGCGTGTGGTGTCGATCGATGTACCAATGGTAGTGTCGTTCGATGGTGGATCGATCATGTCGATCGATGGTGTGTGGTCAGTGTCGATCGATGGTGTCTGGTCAGTGTCGATCCATGGTGTCTGGTCAGTGTCCATCGATGCTTCTGCTGCTAGGGCTTTATCGACTTCATCTCTAAATCTCAACCCTCTCTGTGAAACTTTGACGTGCTGATGATCATCTAATACTCCACTATAGGAACTTAACTCCATACTTTTATCTGGTGGGATAGAGGATTCAGCCTCAAACACCGCATCTGGAACCATAATCTTAACAGGATCATGTATCCTTTTCACTCTTTTGTGAAACCCATCAGCTTCTTCTGTCCAAATAGGTGGTCTCTGATGTTTAGGGACAGTAATGTGTGAGGCTTCAGAATTATGCACTATCTCCTCAACTGGTTCCATTTTGACTATGTATCCTGGCAGTTCATCCAAGCATGGTTGTTGATCGATACAATCGGGTGGGTGTCGATCGATGCAGTCGGATGTATGTAGATCGATGATGTATGGCGACTGTCGATCGATGCCGTATAGTGGATGTATATCGATGATGCAGGGAGGGTATCGATCGTTCTCATCATGTTGGTGTCAATCAATGCTAGCCTTTGATGAAGTCTCTCCATCTTTCCTCTTAGCATTTTGTTTGTCATCAAACTTCTGCTCCAAATTATGATATATATCCTCAAGCAATTCCTTCATCCTCAAGAAGTCTTCTATAGTAACTTCTTTACTTGAATCCAAATCTCCAAGATCCTCTTCATTCTCTATGTTTACATCAAGGGAAGGAGAAGAACTTGATACAACAGTGCTCTTCTGTGTCGAGTCTGCAGTGTCCTGAGGACAATTCAAACTTTCAAGGATTTCAAGTGCTATCGGTTGATGACAAAAGTCTTTATCGATCGATTCGTAGATGCTGGTGTCGATCGATGAGGTGGTGGTGATGATCGATGCTGCAGTCGTACTGTCGATCGATGCTAAGGAACTTGTGTCGAACGATGTGGAGGTTGGATCTTTAATATCAGCTTCTTCTACTCTGCCCAGATCTCCAGATTCATCTTGTTCCTCATCGTCCACCATATATTCCAGCATAGAACTCATCTCAATCTCCAAATTTGCTGAAAAAGTGCTGAAAATTTACCTAGGAAGGCGACTTTAATGTCCTCCCAGAGGGTTAGAGATTTTGGCTGCAGCTTACTGAACCAGCTAAATGCATCTCCGGATAGTGAATGGGGGAAGAGCTTGCAGAGAATGTGGTCTGCAGGTATTAATTTATGTCTGGTTGCTGAGACTACTTCCTCAAGTATCTTGATATTATCTCTGGGGTCCTCATAAAGAAGACCTTGGAAAGGGTCTTCGCTTACCCAATCATACCACTGGCTACTTAGATCAAAGGTATCCATTTCAGGAAAAGAAATCACATCAGGAATTATTTCTTCTTCTCCATTAATCAATTGTCCTTTAATGTTGCGAGGACGACCTTCTTTGTCTCGCCAGATACCCTTCTTATCGATCTTAAGTATAAGCTCGTCAACCTCTTCTGCCTCCACACAAGTGGTGTCGGTCGTCGGATGAACATTACCATAATGAACAGTGTCTCGGTGAAGAGTGTCGACCGATGATGAAATCATGGTATCGATCGATGACGGGTGAACGATATCGTTCGATAGAAAGATCGTGGCATCGGTCGATGTAGAAGTTTGGTGTCAACTGACGTAGACGTCATATCACCAGTATCATCCTCCACCACACATGTCGTTGTTGACTCCATCTTTAGATTGTGTGGAGTGTCATAGAGAAATCTGTTGAAGAAGGCTTCGCGATATCAATCCATGTTTTGAGGGACTCTGGTGGCAACTCTTTGAACCAACGTCTTGCTTCTTCAGAAAGAGTGAAAGGAAAGAGTTTGCAGAAGTGGTAGTCTTCAGTGGCTTCATCAAAGATAGACCAGATTAGGTCTTCAAACATATCAGTATGAACTATTCGTTGCTCGTCATGATAACCATGAAAGAGACGCTGACTTATAATAAGGATGTACTCAAGTTTCAGCTTGGAGTCAAAATTTTCTTCCTTTCCGCAAACTGTGTCGGTCGATCCTGGAAGAACAGCATCGGTCGACGCATTGTGAGCCGTGTCGATCGATTTTCGACTATGATTGTCGATCGACTTGTGTTGAACAGTGTCGATCGACATAGGGTGAACAGTGTCGATCGACATCGGGTGAACAGTGTTGATCGACGGGAGATGAATAGTGTCGATCGATTTCAGGATAACAGTATCAGTCAACACTGATGTACCGTGTTGATCAATTTCGGGTGGGTAGTCTCGGTCGACATGGTGTGAGCCGTGTCGATCGATTTCGGGGGAACATGGGTTTTGTAGTTTTGCAAAGGCAATTTTATTTCTTCACCTTTATTCAAGGTGGAATGGATTGTAACATGGATTTTGGTCCCATGTTTATTTTTATTTTGGCTAATTGCATTGCTTATTTTACCTATTTGTTCAATTTGGACTACTTCCTGATTAACATATGTGTTAACATAAAACTTACCTGCTCCCAGCGAGGCTTCGTCGATCGATTTCCAACTATGCGTGTAGATCGATTTCCGACTATGCGTGTAGATCGACTTGTGGTGAACAGTATCGATCGACATTGGATGAATGTTTTCGATCGAGATCGGGTGAACAGTAGCCCGATGAACAGTAGCCGGATGAACAGTGTTTGGCCGAACAATGTTGTTTGTAGGTTGGTTGGCTCTATCGATCATTGCTGTTTGTAGCTTATCGATCGATTGACGGTGTGCCTTATCGATCGATGTCTGGTATACGCTGTCGATCAATTCTGTTTGGAAGGTGTCGATCGATACGCGTGAACCACCAGGCTCCTTCCTTGAAGGAACTAGAAATCATCTCTTCATTGTTCTTGGTACCGAGATGTATGTACCTGAAAAAGAAGAAAAAATTTATCAGTATTTTTAAAATAGTAACAAAACCTAGACTAAATCTAACTAAACAAGATCTAATGGCGATCAAAGCTCCCCGGCAACGGCGCCTAATTTGATATCACTCAAATGTTTAACCCTAAGGAGTGAATTACTCTCTCAAATAAGAGGTTCAATTGTAGTACTTAGGGATCGAATTCACGGGGAGCTAGGGAACCTAAAAGATCTAATAGTTATTTGATTAAGCTAGGCTAATAGATATTAATGCAGTAAATAAATAAAGTAAAGCAGTAAACAAGATGAACAAGGTAATTGTTCAGCTTGGCAAGGAGTTGTTTATGGAAGGATGGTTGCTAGATCTGGTGTTTCTATTCAGGTAATCAGGATTATAATGCTATAAATGCCTAACAAGTTGCATGCATGATATATAAGAACTTCAATTCTTAGACAAATCTATAGCTGTCGCTAGTTAGACTCGTCCATTGATCTGAATGCCGACAGTATCGACCGATGTTGCTATCGCAGTGTCGGTCGATATTTGCCGTCAATCGATTACTGTATAGGAGTATCGATCGATATATCATCGGATCGAATCGAAACTGTGTGCACAAAGATCATTAGGCCGGCTATCGCTGGTGCCTAAGATCTGAGTTTGTGTAGGATGATATCAGGATGAAGATTATTAAATTAAGGTATTCCAGTTCATGGTTCTAGTTCATGACTCTAGAAACAAGCATTAAGAACATCCTAACAATGAATATCACAACTTAGCAATCTATAGTTGGGGCTAATCCCACAACCTATCTGAACCCTAAATCCAACAGGTGGATCTATTCAGACATGAAGTTTTGCATAGAAATCATAGATGAATATATATAAAAATGAAATAGAATAGATATAAAACCAATGGAGTTTCAGGAGGACTCTGATAAGAGTTCCTCCCTTCTATCCTAACTAAGAGAAACAATAGAAAAGAACTTAGAAAATCTTAGATAGCTTGTAGCCGTCAACAATGGCTTATAAATATCATAACTAGGGTTTCAGGTGGTCCAAGGGTATTATGGTAACTTGTGGGCTTCAGTCGGTTATGAAATATAGTCGGCCCACGTTCTGGCATTCATATCGACCGATATGAAGTGTCTCCCATCGATCGACATGCACATATCTTCTCGATAGCCTTCTCTCGCGACGCAGACTGATCACTATTCAGTAACACGTGAATAACTTCTGATCTAACCGTTGGATTGACCTCAAACCGGTGGCATTGGAAAGCTAACTCAAATCTCTATCTTGTGTCAAAAGATGTGCTATATCTCACCATGGGAAGGTCTCCATCCATATCTAAACATCTGACGCGTCTGCGTAGTTCTGCACTTAAGGGCACCAAAAGACACCAAAATCACCATATTTCTCCAGGACGTACCTGAACTTGTAAATACTCTAAATAGACTCCAAAACATATATAATTATCATAAAAAAATATAAATACCATGACTAAGTGGGTCAAAATCATGGTATATAAGACTGCCTCTAAAACTCTACACGATGTTCTTATCACGACGAATAACCTTAGCCTCAGCCATATCTGACACAGCATTTTTTCCTCCTCGCAAGGATTGATTCATGGAGTTTGGATCACGCCCTTCCCGAACGCAATGAAGCTGCAGCGGCCATTTCTTTAAGTGTCACGCGCGACTTTCGTCATCAATCGTATATCACCCGTAACACTCCAGTGTGGCTCCATCATCTACTCGCTTTGGAAGCCCAGCAATGAGGTTTTGGTGAGGCCCCTATTACTATTGTTTGGTGTTTATTGACATCCCATTTTATCTCTGTTGTTTCCTCTTCTGTATTAGTGAACTCCTAAATTCATAGTGTTATAAAAAAAAATTTAATTCTAAAGTCAATGAAAATTTTGTTTTTTTTTTCCGGCCAGACCAAAAGTTCAGGTCTTTTTTGGCAATTCGTNATCCTATAATCCACACTGAGTTTTTTGTAGTGATCGAGAGTTCAATAAGGGGAAGACAAATGATGTGAGTAACGATGCTCTTAAACATAACGATACAATCGGAATTCGGTTGACAAAAATGGACTTTAATTGAATATAGAATTCTCTTACAAGGTGATGAACAAGATCGGAAACAACAATGAAAAGAGGAAGTAGTTAGCGAACTAGAAGTCTATAGAGTGAGGTCGATGTGATTAGTAAATAGCTATAGGGTTTTCCGTGTGTATTGCACTCTATTGTAGCTCCTCTTTATAGTCCTCTCCTCCTCTAACTGTTTCCGCGATCTCTGGATGTCGTCTCAACCTCGTCGAGTCCAGTTTGATGTTGAGCTCGTAATGATTTTAGATGGGCTTGGGCCTACTTAGCTAAGTGCCGAAATTGGGTCAACATTTGTCCCCCAATCTTTTTATTTTGTTAAAATATTAAGATGGTTTACTCGGACTCGATTGGCAAAAAAAAAGGTTTAAGTTTCCGCAGCGCAGGAACCCAACACGTGTCTTCTCCCTATCGACGAAACGTTGGCGTGGGTCTCTAACGGCTACTTCTGTCGGTTTCGATGCGAAACCTAATCATTATTTTCCTTGTTAATGATAGAGCCGTTTCTTGGTGTCGGTGAATCTCCTTAAAAATACCGGAGATCTTTCTTACTCTCCTAACTTTTTCTTTCTCTGTGAAACTTCTTGCTTGCGCGATTTTTGTTTTTCTTTAAGAAAAGATGGATGCATCATTCGCTTTTCCGCTTCCAACGACCACTGATGAAGATCTTGAAGCTTTATATTCGACTTGTGGTGTCGATCAGAGCGTCAAGCTCAAACTAGCTACCACACTCGAGACCCCCGAAACCATTCGTGAGGGCTTTTGCGGAGCGTATCTCTCATTCTTCGAGTCTTGCGGTCTTTTCTTCCGGATTCCTTGCCTGATCCTTGAAATCGTGGCTGAATTAGGTATATCTCTAACTCAAATGTGCCCAAACTTCTTGAGGCACCTCTTAGCACTCGTGGTTAGAGCTCGCGATGAGGGTTTGCGTTTTGGTTTGGAGGAGCTACGCCACTTGTGTTTGTTGAAAAGGAACAATCAGAGCCCGGGGACTTTTCTTATGTTGCCGTGTGTAGGACGCCATGTTATCCAGATGGTTCCGTACCGTGACCAAGATTGGCTAGAGAAGTTCTTCGTCTTCAAGGTCGATCATTCATCAGTCGATGATTTCGACTTTGCGAGGATTCCTCGACTTTGGTCTGACAACATAGGTCAGTTCTGGTTCTTTTATCATATACACTTCTTTTCTTTCTTTAACAGCTGACTTCTGAAGTCATTTTATGGTTTTCCAGTGCATTCTGGAAACTCTTAGATGTCGAACGAGATCCAAGGTCTGTTGAGGACGTTGCAGCAAGATCTCCTGGATTGGTCGTTCTTTGATGGTGAGCGAATTCGCGCTGCCTTCTTTCTGCCCGACGGGACCAATCAAGCTCCAGTGATTACCAGCCGTTCGATCAGACTCAAGGATTCCGCGTGACTTTATAATGATCCTCCTTCTTCTGCCAGATCAGATAGGCAGTTGGTTAAAAGGTCATCGTTCAGGAACCGGAATCGTGTCGCGGAGAACATAGATCTCTAGGATTCGACCGGAGATCTGGTTTCTGAGTCGAGGGGGCCTCTGGAGCAGGAGGAGGATTCTACTTCCAATGACCGTAAGTGCCAAAGACTGTCGCTTTGAAGCCGCAATACGTCGGCTCCGAGTCTTTCTGTTCTTCCTCCGGCTTCTCCAGGGGAAAGGGAGGCATATGCCAAAATCGTGGATGCCTATTCCAAGGTTAATTTTAACGAGTACGTCACATTTTTTTTGAATCAATCTCATTTTGATGTTCTTTATACTTTGTAGGTTATTGTCGCCGTCGACGAGTTCGTAGAATTGTTCGAGGGACACGGTGAGAGAGATCTAGGGAGGTCGCGGGCTGAAGCGAAGAGTCTCAGAAAATCTCTCCGTAAAGTTAAGGAGGATCTCAAGAAGAAGACTGGAGAAGCTGCGTACCTGAAGGATGAGTGGAGAAAGGCTCGCGAGGAAAGGATGGTATTTGAGACCGATGTCACCAATCAAAAGACGATGGTCATAGAGTTTCTTGCGGAGAGAGAGCGAGACATCTGTCGCGAGTCTCCTGCCATGCGTCGCGAGATCACTGATCACTACAAAGAGGTTCTGGCCCTTGTGGAGAAGTAATGGTCAGACAAGAAGAATGAGACCGACGCAGAGATCCAGTTGAGGGAGGTGATCGCAAACATCGAGCTGCTAAATGAGATAAAGGATGGTGGACTGGTCATCGACGATGAGTTAGCTTGTCTCAAGGAGATGGATAAGGACTGTGAAGGCCTTGTCGAGCTGGCTGCCGTTGCGGATAGGGCTGTCTTGGATTTAGATCTCCTGAGGTTTCATGCGATTCGGTTGTTGCATAATCTTCTTCTAAGGACGGAGTTAATTCTTAGGCTTATCTCTATTTATTTTAAATCTGATACTTCCTGTTGTGCTTTTCTTTGTTTTCTTTTATTTTTTTTTTAAAAAAAGTTCTATTCATACTCACGGATTTATGATATCTTTATCTATCTAAATTTCCGAGATTTTGTCCCTTTTCAGTTGATAATATTCGTTTCATTTTGTCTTCTATAAATATCGAATTAGTTCCTTCTATCTTTGTATACTTGAAAGTTATTTTCTTTCTTTCATCAACTATGACATCGAGGAAAACAAATTCCCGTGAGTACGAAAGAATTCGCAATCGGAACAACTTGTTCTGGTGATGTGAAGCACTCACTGAGGTTCTTCGCAAGGAGCCTCGACTTCCTCGTGTTACTGCTCGATCCAAAGCCAAGGACTCGGATGAACCAAAGACTGCAACTCTTTTGAGTTCTGGCAGTCTAAATAGCTCGGAGGGACGCAATCGTCCTCCGAAGAAGGCAAAGATTTCGGGGACTGATGCTTGACCCGGCCCCGCGAATGAAAGTGCGGTCGTGAAGCCGTTTCACTGGCAGTTTTCCCATGCCAAGGATTGTCCAATCATGGATGATCCCGACAGTGTCGCTAACTTGGTCAGGCATTTCAAGCCTGCGGTGTGTCCTCTTCGTTCGTTGCGGAATATGACTGAGCGCGACGCTTATGTAAAAATGGCGGTTGCACAAGCTAAGCTCGGTCGGTCTGGTCTTTTGAACTTTGATACTTACTTTATTGTTTTGCGTAATCCTGATGCATCTTTAGGCTATGGAAGCAAATAACGAGTTTGCGGCGACTCTGGAAAAGCGTCTGCGAGATAACCCTTGAGCCGAAAAGCTTTACGAGGTCAAGAAAGTCGTTCGAGAGTTGAAGCTTAGCTTGAAGACGGTGCAGGACCGGAGCGTACCACTGTCGCTCAATTGACAGCGGCTGAAAGGTTGGGAAACCCGGCCGCTTCTCTTGAGGCTCGTCTTCGGGTTTTCAGTAGTGAACGGAAATCGGCTCTGGAGCAATTCGCCGTGCTGGAGATGCAGATTGAATCTCTGACCACGAGTCATGCGGAGGAACTTTGTCGTGCGACCTATAATGCTAAAAAGACTTTGGCGGACAGCTACCTGGACGTTTTGAGGTCTTTGAAGGAGAAGTGGGAGAGGAAGAAGGATGCAACGGATTGTGAGATTCGATTGAAGGAGGTCATAGCTAACATCGATCTTATTAAGGAAATAATGAACAAAAATCTGCTTGTTTCTGATGAGTTATCGCGCCTTCGAGCTAAGGGGGTCGAATTGGGAGCCAAATTGACTTGGCTGCGTTGTCAGATTTTTCGGTTGGGAATCTGGACCTTCCACTGGTTTCTGAGGATTTACCCGAGGATTTCTTCGCTAGGGTCCCTCCTTGTGGAGATGAGCCTGGAGGCAAGCAGAGGCGTAATAGGGAGCGATATGAAAACGGCGAGTTTGACGCCGAAGATTATTTTTTTTTTGTTTTTGTTTTCTTTCTGGTAACCTCAAAAGGGATGAATAATAATAATTTGTTTGGTTTCATTTTCTCCGTGAATGCGCGACCTTTTTTTATTAATTTTGCGGTTGTAGACCAGCTTCGATAAATATCGCGCCGATATGTTGTATTCGAATAATGATTTTACTACTATGATGTTGTGGGAACCAAAATTCACACCGTTGATTTCTGTAAATTAAGGAACTTAGGGAAAACCCTAATTTCTCATAGATCCCGAATATCTGCTAAACCACACGCTAAGCAATCAAAATACGAAAAATAACAGAAAAGACAATATGAGAATAAAAAAGATAGCAAAGAGATTTCTTATTCCGACTTCGCGTAAGAGCGGTACAACATGGTAAAGCCTTGGCCACAAGAGCTGACGGCGAGTTCCCTAGTTCTAGCAACCTAAGACTAAAATCCTAGTTGAGACGCAGCTCGACAACAAAACCGGAAAGTTGCCTATTTGTCCTAAGTGCTAAGTTTTTATGTGTGATGAGAGCTCTGAAAATCATTTCTGTTTCTTGTCCTCGACCTTATGCTTATATACTCCTCTTCTAGGCGGTTTAGTCTTCCTTTTCTGCCATGATTCGTATTCTTTGGAAATCTTCCATTTATCTCGATCTCCATTTTTATCTTGGAAAATTTCCATTTTTCTTCGAACTTGACATTTATCTTCTTCCTGCACATAAACGGATAAACCGTCATCGTATCTTTGGGTTGGTCTCCGTCTAAAGTCGCAAGTGGGCTTTGGTCGCGTTTTAGGACCTTTCGGGCCGTTTTGCTCCTTAACCGTTTTACGATTTTAAACGGGATCGTTTCACGATACGATGCCGTTTTTATAAAACATCTCGAGTAATTGTATAGTTTGGAAATCTTCGGTGTTTTGTCTAACCGTTGCCATTTTATACAATTTACCCAAGGTTTTACGAGAAAACAAGTCTTTAGCGGTTTTTATCATAAAACTCCAATGATAAGACATATCGAGACGAAAGCAAAGATGTTCCGATCATGGTTCGGAATACGATCGAGTCAAGGGACGTCTGCATTGTACCCGGACAATGCGAATGGTGAGGTTTTGGGATGGTCAACTCGCTGGTCCGGCGACTTGAACGGGACGGTTCAGCTCGCCAAGACGGCGAACTGGTTCACGATGACCAGCCGCCGGCTTGGCGAGCTGGACAGGATGGTTCAGCTCGCTTGCTTGGCGAGCTGGACAGGATGGTTCAGAACGCTTGCTTGGCAAGCAGGACAGGATGGTTCAGCTCGCCAAGACCGCGAGCTGGTTTGGGACGACCAGCTCGCCGGCTTGACGAGCTGGAAGAGATGGTTCAGCTTGCCAAGCCGGCGAGCTGGTTTGGGATGACCAGCTTACCGGCTTGGTGAGGTGGACAAATCTATAGATGTCGCTAGTTAGACTCGTCCATTGATCTGAATGCCGACAGTATCGACCGATGTTGCTATCGCAGTGTCGGTCGATATGTATTGCCGTTAATCGATTACTCTATAGGAGTATGGATCGATATAGAATCGGATCGAATCGAAACTGTGTTCACAAAGATCATTAGGCCGGCTATCGCTGGTTCCTAAGATCTGAGTTTGTGTAGGATGATATCATGATGAAGATTAATAAATTAAGCTATTCCAATTCATGGTTCTAGTTCATGACTCTAGAAACAAGCAATAAGAACATCCTAACAATGAATATCACAACTTAGCAATCTATAGTTGGGACTAATCCCACAACCTATCTGAACCCTAAATCCAACAGGTGGATCTATTCAGACATGAAGTTTTGCATAGAAATCATAGATGAATATATATAAAACTGAAATAGAATGGATATAAAACCAATGGAGTTTCAGGAGGACTCTGATAAGAGTTCCTCCCTTCTATCCTAACTAAGAGAATCAATAGAAAAGAACTTAGAAAAGCTTAGATAGCTTGTAGCCGTCAACAATGGCTTATAAATATCATAACTAGGGTTTCAGGTCGTCCAAGGGTATTATGGTAACTTGTGGGCTTCAGTCGGTTATGAAATATAGTCGGCCCACGTTCTGGCATTCATATCGACTGATATGAAGTGTCTCCCATCGATCGACATGCACATATCTTCTCAATAGCCTTCTCTTGCGAGGCAGACTGACCACTCTTCAGTAAAACGGGAATAACTTCTGATCTACCCGTTGGATTGACCTCAAACCGGTGGAATTCGAAAGCTAACTCAAAGATCTATCTTGTGTCAAAAGATGGGCTATATCGCACGAAGGGAAGGTCTCCATCCATATCTAAACATCTGACGCCTCTGCGCAGTTCTGCACTTAAGGGCTCCAAAAGACAGCAAAATCACCATATTTCTCCGGGACGTACCTGAACCTGTAAATACTCTAAATAGACTCCAAAACATATATAATTATCATAAAAACATATTAATACCATGACTAAAAGTGGGTCAAAATCATGGTATATCAAACTGCCTCTAAAACTCTACACGATGTTCTTATCACGACGAATAACCTTAGCCTCAGCCATATCCGACACAACATTTTTTTCCTCCTCGCAAGGATTGATTCATGGAGTTTGGATCAGGCCCTTCCCGAACGCAATGAAGCTGCAGAGGCTATTGCATTGAGTGTCACGCGCGACTTTCGTCATCAATCGTATATCACCCGTAACACTCCAGTGTGGCTCCATCATCTACTCGCTTTGGAAGCCCAGAAATGAGGTTTTGGTGAGGCCCCTATTACTATTGTTTGGTGTTTATTGACATCCCATTTTATCTCTGTTGTTTCCTCTTCTGTATTAGTGAACTCCTAAATTCATAGTGTTATAAAAAAAAATTTAATTCTAAAGTCAATGAAAATTTTGTTTTTTTTTTCCGGCCAGACCAAAAGTTCAGGTCTTTTTTGGCAATTCGTNATCCTATAATCCACACTGAGTTTTTTGTAGTGATCGAGAGTTCAATAAGGGGAAGACAAATGATGTGAGTAACGATGCTCTTAAACATAACGATACAATCGGAATTCGGTTGACAAAAATGGACTTTAATTGAATATAGAATTCTCTTACAAGGTGATGAACAAGATCGGAAACAACAATGAAAAGAGGAAGTAGTTAGTGAACTAGAAGTCTATAGAGTGAGTTCGATGTGATTAGTAAATGGATCTAGGGTTTTCCGTGTGTGTTGCACTCTATTGTAGCTCCTCTTTATAGTCCTCTCCTCCTCTAACTGTTTCCGCGATCTCCGGATGTCCTCTCAACCTCGTGGAGTCCAGTTTGATGTTGAGCTCGTAATGATTTTAGATGGGCTTGGGCCTACTTAGCTAAGTGCCGAAATTGGGTCAACATTTGTCCCCAAATCTTTTTATTTTGTTAAAATATTAAGATGGTTTACTCGGACTCGATTGGCAAAAAAAAGGGTTTAGTTTCCGCAGCGCAGGAACCCAACACGTGTCTTCTCCCTATCGACGGAACGTTGGCGTGCGTCTCTAACGGCTACTTCTGACGATTTCGATGCGAAACCTAATCGTTATTTCCTTGTTAATGATAGAGCCGTTTCTTGGTGTCGGTGAATCTCCTTAAAAATCTGAAATTTCTTGCTTGCGCGATTTTCGTTTTTCTTTAAGCAAAGATGGATGCATCATTCGCTTTTCCCCTTTCAACGACCACTGATGAAGATCTTGAAGCTTTATATTCGACTTGTGGTGTCGATCAGAGCGTCAAGCTCAAACTAGCTACCAAACTTGAGACCCCCGAAACCATTCGTGAGGGGTTTTGCAGAGCGTATCTCCCATTCTTCGAGTCTTGCGGTCTTTTCTTCCTGATTCCTTGCCTGATCCTTGAAATCGTGGCTGAATTAGGTATATCTCTCACTCAAATGTGCCCAAACTTCTTGAGGCACCTCTTAGCACTCGTGGTTAGAGCTCGCGATGAGGGTTTGCGTTTTGGTTTGGAGGAGCTACGCCACTTGTGTTTGTTGAAAAGGAACAATTAGAGCCCGAGGACTTTTTCTTATGTTACCGTGTGTAGGACGCCATGTTATCCAGATGGTTCCATACTGTGACCAAGATTGGCGAGAGAAGTTCTTCGTCTTCAAGGTCGATCATTCATCAGTCGATGATTTCGACTTTGCGAGAATTCCTCGACTTTGGTCTGACAACATATGTCAGTTCTGGTTATTTTATCATATACACTTCTTTTCTTTCTTTAACAGCTGACTTCTGAAGTCATTTTATGGTTTTCCAGTGCATTCTGGAAACTCTTAGATGTCGAACGAGATCCAAGGTCTGTTGAGGACGTTGCAGCAAGATCGCCTGGATTGGTCGTTCTTTGATGGTGAGCGAATCCGCGCTGCCTTCTTTCTGCCCGACGGGACCAATCAAGCTCCGGTGATTACCAGCCGTTCGATCAGACTCAAGGATGCCGCGGGACTTTATAATGATCCTCCTTCTTCTGCCAGATCAGATAGGCAGTTGGTTAGAAGGTCATCGTTCAGGAACCGGAATCGTGTCGCGGAGAACAGCGATCTCTAGGATTCGACCGGAGATCTGGTTTCTGAGTCTCCTGCCATGCGTCGCGAGATCACTGATCACTACTAGAGATGGCAACTATGGATCTGGACCGCGGGCCTTGCCCGTAAAGAACTGTCGCGGGATGGTATTGGGACGAGGTTTTCTAGACCCGCAAATTTGCGGGCCTTGCGGGATGGGTCTTTGCGGGACTGGGTCTTTTGCGGAATGGGCCGAAACGGGTCCCGCGGGATTACAAGGACCCGCATTTTTTTTTCTTTATTTTTTGTTTTACCTGGAAAAAACGAGAGAATGAGTGAGAAGAAGACGATTCATGTGAGTTCCCTTGAGAAAACATAAGGAGCTCGGACGATGATGATGATATGAGCTTCGGTGATAATGATTCGAGCTCCGGTGATGACGACTACAGCTCCAGCGATGACGATTCGAGCTTTAGTAGTGTTTTGATTTGTTTTTTTAATTTAATTTGGAATTGACATTTTTGTTTTAGTGTTTCATTTTATTTAATTTTTGGATTCAGCAAACTAAAACATTGGTTATGAACTTATGAGTTATAAGATAATGAAAAATATTTTCTACAATTATTTTTACTTTGTATGTTAATATGTTTTGGGTGTGATACAAAGAACCACAATTATTGTTTGGAATAAAAAAATAAGCAAATCAATGATTGATGAATTATGTTCAGTTGAATCGACGACTTGAATTATTTCTTAAAATGGCCTAAAGCGTTTCGGAGGAGTCAGAATCGTTCAGCTGCGCGTATTATCACATGTCCCGCTGGACGGCCCGTGAAGGCCTACAAGAAATGTGGTACGGGATTGGGCCGATGTTTTCAACACCGCATCCCGCGCAGGACAGGCCTGCCGCGTCCCGCTAGAAAACGAACCCGCAGCGGTCCGGGACGGGATGAGACGGGAAATCCCAATTGCCATCTCTAATCACTACAAAGAGGTTCTGGCCCTTGTGGAGAAGTAATGGTCGGACAAGAAGAAGGAGACCGACGCAGAGATCCAGTTGAGGGAGGTGATCGCGAACATCGAGCTGCTAAATGAGATAAAGGATGGTGGACTGGTCATCGACGATGAGTTAGCTTGTCTAAAGGAGATGGAGAAGGACTGTGAAGGCCTTGTCGAGCTGGCTGCCGTTGCGGATTGGGCTGTCTTGCATTTAGATCTCCTGAGGTTTCATGCGATTCGGTTGTTGCATAATCTTCTTCTGAGGACGGAGTTAATTCTTAGGCTTATCTCTATTTATTTTAAATCTGATACTTCGTGTTGTGCTTTTCTTTGTTTTCTTTTATTTTTTTGTGAAAAAAGTTCTTTTCATACTCACGGATTTATGATATCTTTCTCTATCTAAATTTCCGAGATTTTATCCCTTTTCAGTTGATAATATTCGTTTCATTTTGTCTTTATTAATATCGAATTAGTTCCTTCTATCCTTGTATACTTGAAAGTGATTTTCTTTCTTTCATCGACTATGACATCGAGGAAAACAAATTCCCGTGAGTACGAAAGAAATCGCAATCGGAACAACTTGTTCTGGTGATGTGAGTGAAGCACTCACTGAGGTTCTTCGCAAGGAGCCTCGACTTCCTCGTGTTACTGCTCGATCCAAAGCCAAGGACTCGGATGAACCAAAGACTGCAACTCTTTTGAGTTCTGGTAGTCTAAATAGCTCGGAGGGATGCAATCGTCCTCCGAAGAAGGCAAAGATTTCGGGGACTGATGCTTGACCCGGCCCCGCGAATGAAAGTGCGGTCGTGAAGCCGTTTCACTGGCAGTTTTCCCATGCCAAGGATTGTCCAATCATGGATGATCCCGACAGTGTCGCTAACTTGGTCAGGCATTTCAAGCCTGCGGTGTGGCCTCTTCGTTCGTTGCGGAATATGAATGAGCGCGACGCTTATGTAAAAATGGCGGTTGCACATGCTAAGCTCGGTCGGTCTGGTCTTTTGATCTTTGATACTTACTTTATTGTTTTGCGTAATCCTGATGCATCTTTAGGCTATGGAAGCAAATAACGAGTTTCCGGTGACTCTGGAAAAGCGTCTGCGAGATATCCCTTGAGCCGACAAGCTTTATGAGGTCAAGAAAGTCGTTTGAGCGTTGAAGCTTAGCTTGAAGACGGTGCAGGACCAGAGCGTACCACTGTCGCTCAATTGACAGCGGCTGAAAGGTTGGGAAACCCGGCCGCTTCTCTTGAGGCTCGTCTTCGGGTTTTCAGTAATGAACGGAAATCGGCTCTGGAGCAATTTGCCGTGCTGGAGATGCAGATTGAATCTCTGACCACGAGTCATGCGGAGGAACTTTGTCGTGCGACCTATGACGCTAAAAAGACTTTGCCGGACGGCTACCTAGATGTTTTGAGGTCTTTGGAGGAGAAGTGGGAGAGGAAGAAGGATGCAACGGATTGTGATATTCGATTGAAGGAGGTCATAGATAACATCGATCTTATTAAGGAAATAATGAACAAAAATCTGTTTGTTTCTGATGAGTTATCGCGCCTTCGAGCTAAGGGGGTTGAATTGGGAGCGAAATTGACGTGGCTGCGTTGTCGGATTTTTCGGTTAGGAATCTTGACCTTCCACTGGTTTCTGAGGATTTACCCGAGGATTTCTTCGCTAAGGTCCCTCCTTGTGGAGATGAGCCTGGAGGCAAGCTGAGGCGTAATAGGGAGCGATATGAAAACGGCGAGTTTGACGCCGAAGATTAATTTTTTTTTGTTTGTTTTTCTTTCTGGTAACCTCAATAAAGGATGAATAATAATAGTTTGTTTTGTTTCATTTTTTCCGTGGATGCGCGACCTTTTTTTATTAATTTCGCGGTTGTAGACCAGCTTCCATAAATATCGCGCCGATATGTTGTGTTCGAATAATGATTTTACTACTATGATGTTGTGGGAACCGAAAGTCACACCGTCGATTTCTGTAAATTAAGGAACTTAGGGAAAACCCTAATTTCTCATAGATCCCAGATATCTGCTAAACCACACGCTAAGCAATCAAAATACGAAAATAACAGAAAAGACAATATGAGAATCAAAAAGAGAGCAAAGAGATTTCTTATTCCGACTTCGCGTAAGAGCGGTACAATAAGGTAAAGCCTTGGCCACAAGAGCTGACGGCGAGTTCCCTAGTTCTAGCAACCTAAGACTAAAACCCTAGTTGAGACGCAGCTCGATGACAAAAACGGAAAGTTGCCTATTTGTCCTAAGTGCTAAGTTTTTATGTGTGATGAGAGCTCTGAAAATCATTTCCGTTTCTTGGCCTCGACCTTATGCTTATATACTCCTCTTCTAGGCGGTTTAGTCTTCCTTTTCTGCCATGATTCGTATTCTTCGGAAATCTTCCATTTATCTCGATCTCCATTTTTATCTTGGAAAACTTCCATTTTTCTTCGAACTTGACATTTATCTTCTTCCTGCACAAAAACGGATAAACCGTCATCGTATCTTTGGGTTGGTCTCCGTCTAAAGTCGCAAGTGGGCTTTGGTCGCGTTTTAGGACCTTTCGGGCCGTTTTGCTCCTTAACCGTTTTACGATTTTAAACGGGATCATTTCACGATACGATGCTGTTTTTATAAAACATCTCGAGTAATTGTATAGTTTGGCAATCTTCGGTATTTTGTCTAAACGTTGCCATTTTATACGATTTACTCAAGGTTTTACGAGAAAACAAGTCTTTAGCAGTTTTTATCATAAAACTCCAATGATAAGACATATCGAGACGAAAGCAAAGATGTTCCGATCATGGTTCGGAATACGATCGAGTCAAGGGACGTCTGCATTGTACCCGTACAATGCGAATGGTGAGGTTTTGGGATGGTCAACTCGCTGGTCCGGCGACCTGAACGGGACGGTTCAGCTCGCCAAGACGGCGAGCTGGTTCACGATGACCAGCTCGCCGGCTTGGCGAGCTGGACAGGATGGTTTAGCTCGCCTGCTTGGGGAGGTGGACAGGATGGTTCAGAACGCCTGCTTGGCAAGCAGGACATGATGGTTCAGCTCGCCAAGACCGCGAGCTGGTTTGGGACGACCAGCTCGCCGGCTTGACGAGCTGGAAGAGATGGTTCAGCTAGCAAAGCCGGCAAGCTGGTTTGAGATGACCAGCTTACCGGCTTGGCGAGGTGGACAAGATGGTGCAGCTCGCCATGGGAACCGAAATTCACACCATCGATTTACGTGAATAAAGGAACTTAGGGAAAACCCTAATTTCCCAGAGGTCTCGGCTATCTGCTTAACCCTACGCAAGCAATTAGAATACGAGAAAAGATAGTAGAGTAAACGAGAATCGAAAAGAGAGCAAAGAGGTTTCTTATTCTGATTTTGCGTAAGAACGGTACAACGAGGTGAAAACCTTGGCTACAACAGCTGACGGTGAGTTTCCTAGCTCTGGCAACCTAAGACTAAAACCCTAGTTAAGACGCAGCTCGATAACAAAAACGGATAATTTCCTAAATGCCCTAAGTTTTTTCTGTGTCAAGAGAGTTCTGGATCTTTTCTGCTTCTGTCCTCGACCTTCTGCTTATATACTCATTCTTTAGGCGGTTGGTCTTTCCTATCCTGCCTTGATTCGTGCTTATCGGAAATCTCCCATTTATCTCGATCTTTCCATTTTTCTTCGGAAAACTTCTATTTATCTTTAATCTTGACATTTATCCACTCCTACGGATAATAGGTAAATCGTCAGAGTATCTTTGGGCTGGATCTTGTCCGAAGTCATGAATGGGCTTTTATCGCGTTTTAGGATTTTCTTAACCGTTTTGCGATTTTAGCCATTTTATGACTTTAGACAAGATTGTTCCTTGAACGATGCCATTTTTATAAAACATCTCGAGTTAATCGTATTGTTTTGCAACATCCGGTCTTTCGTCTAACCGTTGCCGTTTTATACGATTTACTCGAGGTTTTACGAAAAACAAACCTTTTACGGTTTTTATAAAACATCTTGAGACAATTGTATTGTTTGGAAACATTAGGTGTTTCGTTTAACCGTGGCCGTTTTATACGATTTACTTGAGGTTTTAACAAAAACAAACCTTTTACGGTTTCTATTGTAAAATCCAACTGTAAGACGGATTGAGACGAAACGAAGGACATTCCGATCACGGTTCAGAGCACGATCAAGTCAAGAGGACACAGATGGTCAAGTTCATCTCGCCTGTTTGCGAGCTGGACAGATGCGTTCAGCTCGCCAACGGGCGAGCTGGTCACATATGTGGTCAGCTCTCCTGTTGGCGAGCTGGACGGTTGCTAGGTTTTGATCTTTTCTCATTTTCTTGACCCGAGCTCCTTTCGGAGAATGTAAGGAGAAGTGCCATAGACGTTGATTTCGATCTTAACGATAGTTTTAATATCTCGGGGAGTTTGGACGTTAAGGCCTTTTTTTGCTATTTTGGCCAATAAAAAAATTACGAATTGTTTTATTAGATTTCCCTATGATTTCAAAGATGACAGTTGTCAAGTTTACAGAATTACTTTGTTTGGAGAATCCTTAGATTTCTTCTCGACGCTTTTTTGTATTTTTAAAACCTAATCTTAGACTTGCGGAATGTTTTGGTCGTTGGTTCTTTCATAACTGATTTTGACCCTAACAAACGAGGAGGTCTTTTTTGATTTTTTTATATTTTCATACGAGTTTTCCAATACATCGTATCTCCGTAGAAAGTCTTTAGTTTCTTGTACTCTTTTTCCGGGACTTTTAGCCATTGATTCTATCGTGACCGATTTTGACCCGAACATTTACCCCCAAGCTCGTTAGAACCTTGAGCTTTTAGCGTGAGGTTCTAGCAAGTGTTTAGAAAATTTTAGGCAATTTAGGCGGAATTTATGGTTGAAAAGTGCCGTTGAAAGTGGTCTTCCCACTCTCATTGGAATGGAAAGCGGCATGATTGGAGCTGCGCCTAGTGAAGGCTGCCTACGTACCCTCTTGAAGGGATCAAGCCTTACGTAGTTTGTCTTAGAGTTAAGGTTCGTATGACCTGTTTTCGACTGATACCTTTACAGTCTAGTTATGCATAGAAATTATTGAATATGGTGATATCGATGATGTTTTGTAACAGCCTCGACACTTACCTCGTAGGCTGTTTGCTTCGGCCAAGTGCAGCCATTATATTTTTAGACTGGCTGTATGCAGCTTTGAATCCGTGCCGCTTTGAAGCCGTCTTTTTAAAAAATGTTTTGCGTTTTAAGAGCAAGTTTTCATTCGTATGAATGTGCAGGGAAGAATATGAGTTGTCATTGTGGGTGTCGAAAAACGTAATCTTGAAATCAACGTCTACGATAACTTCTGTAAAAATGGAATCATTACTTTCCGCAAAAATCATTTTATAAAACTCGAGGATCATTTTATAAAACTCGAGAATCATTTTATAAAACTCGATAATCGTTTTATAAAACTCGAGAATCGTTTTATAAAACTCGACGATCGTTTTATAAAACTCGAGAATCTTTTTATAAAACTCGAGAATCGTTTTATAAAAACTCGAAGAACCATTTTATAAAACTCGAAAATCGTTTTATAAAACTCGCGAATCGTTTTATAAAACTCGAGAATCATTTTACAAAACTCTAGAATCGTTTTATAAAACTAGAGAATCGTTTTATAAAACTCGAGAATCGTTTTATAAAACTCGAGAATCGTTTTATAAAACTCGAGAATCGTTTTATAAAACTCGAGAATCGTTTTATAAAAATCGAGAATCGCTTTATAAAACTCGAGAATTGCTTAATAAAACTCGAGAATCATTTTATAAAACTCGAGAATCGTTTGATAAAACTCGAGAGTCGTTTTATAAAACTCGAGAATCGTTTTATAAAACTCGAGAATCGTTTTATAAAACTCGAGAATCGTTTTATAAAACTCGAGAATCGTTTTATAAAACTTGAACTAGGAGCCTCTCGACTAGTTCGCCTGCTGGCGAACTAAGCCAGCTCGGTTTAGTTCGCCAGCAGGCGAACTAGGAACCCGTCGGACAGCTGGACCGGACCAACCCGATTCTCCGTACGCTGAACCGATCATCCCGAGCCTCGATCTCCCGCATCCCCGATTCGAAACTTACGCCCTTTGACATGGTTGCATTCTGAACCACGGCCGAAATGTCTCTCGTTTCGTCTCGATCCGACTTATTGTTCGAGTTTTACGATAAAAACCGTAAAACTCCGCTTTCTCGAATGAACTCGAAGAAATCGTATAAAACGGTAATGGTTAAGCAAGACACCGAACATCGCCTAAACTATACGATTTATCCGAGTTTTTTCGATAAGATCATTAAAAACGCGTTTTTAATAAAAAAACGTCGAGAAAATCGTAAAAAACGACATCGGATCAGGAAACGATCTCGTATAAAATCGTAAAACGGTTTTTATCGTAAAACGGCCCGAAAGGTCCTAAAACACGATAAAAACCCATCTCGCGATATTAACGAAATCAAACCCAAAGATACGATAACCTTTTGACGGTTTATTCGCAGAAGGGAAATAAAAGGTAAGTTTGAAGATAAATAGAAGATTTCCGCGAGAAGAAAGGAAGGATGGAGATAAAAGGAAGTTTCCCGATAAACTCGAATCCGGGAAAAATGGAAAGATTGAGCCGCTTGGGAAAGGAGTATATAAGCCAAAAGCATAGGGAAGAGAGGGGGGACGAAAATCAGACCTAAAAAGACGGCTGTTAGCTTAGGAATTTAGGACTTAGCGTTTAGACTAGCAATCCAGATCCTTAGAACGTTTCGACGTCTAAGTTCTTCAATTCTTCTTGTAACAGTTGTCGATTTCTTATCTAATAAAAGCTTTCACACAAGTTCTTTATTCTCTGTTCTTCATTGTTCATCCATATTCTGTTAAATTCGTTTGTTTTAGTGATTTCCGCAGAGATCCAGGACCTCGGGAAAATTAGGGTTTCATCCTAAGTTTCCATATTTGACGGAAAATCGACAGTGTGGATTTCGGTTCCAACAGTTTGGAGCTAGAAGGAGGGGGGGGGTTGGATTCTCTTACACAAGATTCGCTAAAACGAACGAGAAATAACATGCCTAAAACGAACGAGAAATAACATGCCTAAAACGAAACTCTTCTGGCAGTTGCGAGCGGCCGAGGCTTTGGAAGGTAAACGCGAGCCAACCTGCGAACCCGTTATCTCAGTATGCATCGACGAGAATTTTCCAGAACGCTGCGTCGAAATTGGTGCGAACCTGAGCGAGACCCTAAAAGCCGAGCTCCTGACATGTCTGAAACAAAACTCGAACACGTTCGCTTGGACTGCGGAAGATATGCCAGGGATCGAAATAAACATCACATGTCACAAACTTAACGTTGACCCAACATCCAAGCCCGTCAAACAAAAAAGACGAAAACTGGGGCCAGAACGCGCCGAAGCGGTCAACAGCGAAGTCGATAGACTCCTCAAAGTAGGATCGATCTCGGAAGTTCGATATCCCGACTGGCTCGCCAATCCCGTTGTCGTAAAGAAAAAGAACGGAAAGTGGTGAGTTTGCGTCGATTTTACCGATCTTAATAAAGCATGTCCGAAGGATAGTTATCCGCTGCCGCATATCGATCGTTTAGTCGAGGCAACCGCGGGAAACAAACTCTTATCCTTCATGGACGCCTTCTCAGGATACAATCAGATCATGATGAATCCTGACGATCGGGAGAAAACCGCATTTATAGCTGACCGGGGAACCTATTGCTATAAAGTGATGCCTTTCGGTCTAAAGAACGCCGGCGCGACTTACCAACGACTTGTCAATCGAACGTTCTCCGTGCAACTCGGAAAAACAACGGAAGTGTACATCGACGATATGCTCATGAAATCCCTTGAAGAGCAAGACCACGTCGTAAGCCTCCAAGAATGTTTCGAAAGGCTCAATCTTCATAACATGAAGTTGAACCCGGCGAAATGTCGGTTTGCCGTCGCATCCAGAGAATTTCTAGGGTACCTCGTCACTTACCGCGGGATCGAGGCTAACCCGAAACAAATCACGGCGCTAATAGAGATGGTCTCCCCCAGGACGAAATGCGAAGTACAAAGACTGACCGGCAGGGTCGCAGCACTTAACCATTTTATCTCGCGATAAACGGACAAATGTCTACCTTTCTACGAAACATTGAAGGGAAACAAAAAGTTCGAATGGTCAGAAGAATGCGAGAAAGCTTTCCAACAGCTGAAACATTACCTAGCTACCCCGCCAGTACTCGCGAAGCCCGTAGAAGGAGAACCATTATTCCTCTATATCGCGGTATCAGCAACCGCCGTGAGTGGCGTCCTTATTCGGGAGGAACGCAGTGAACAAAAACCGATCTTCTACGTAAGTAAAACGTTATTGGACGCAGAGACGCGATATCCGATGATGGCGAAATTGGCTTTGGCCGTAGTCATATCGGTAAGAAAGTTAAGACCATATTTCCAATCTCACACCATCATCGTGCCCACCTCATTCCCTCTCCGCACCATTTTTCATAGTCCCAGCCAATCGGAAGATTAGCAAAATGGGCGATCGAGTTGAGCGAGTACGATATTGAATATCGCGCAAAGACTTGCGCGAAATCGCAAGTGCTCCCAGACTTCATAGTGAAACTCCCAACGGGAAACACGTCCAACCAAGAGCCGAACTCGACCTGGATCTTATACGTTGACGGATCCTCGTCTAAACAAGGCCCTGGAATCGGCATCTGACTTGCATCCCCAACGGGAGAAGTATTGGAACAGTCATTCCGATTAATTTTCCACGCTTCGAACAACGAAGCCGAGTACGAGGCCTTGATCGCGGGGCTACGACTAGCTCACAGACTGAAGATTCATAATCTTCACGCATACTGCAACTCCCAGCTAGTGGCTAGTCAATTCAGCGGAGAATACGAAGCAAGGGAAGAGAGAATGGAAGCATATCTGATCTTGGTAAAAGATCTAACTCAGAAGTTCGATCAATTCGCCCTGACTAGAATTCCTCGAGCGGAAAACGCCCAGGCAGACGCCTTGGCCGCCCTAGGATCCAGCTCGGATCCCGGTATGAGCAGGGTAATTCCCATTGAAGTCATCGAACATCCTAGCACCGGACCGCCCATAGTCGTAAACCTGACCAATGAACCAGAGGATGATATGGAGGAGAACCATCCAGCCAAGGATCAATCCGATTACGGATTCGATCGTCCGTGGATGGAAATGATTCTCGCATACATAACCAACGGAGAACTTCCACCGAAAAAATGGGCGGCCCGAAAAATAAAAACTCAGGCCCCACGGTATGTCGTAATGGATAGAGAACTTTATAAATAGAGATTCTCCGGACCCCTGATGACATGCGTGCAAGGGGGGAAAGCACGGCGGGTAATGCAGGAAGTGCACTCCGGATCTTGCGGAAACCACTCTGGCAGGAGATCTCTCGCGATAAAGATCAAACGCCACAGATATTTCTCGCCAACGATGGTAAAAGATTGCGAAGATTTTTCGCGAAAATGCGAGAAATGCCAGCGGCACGCCCCGACTATTCATAATCCCGCTGAAGTACTTTCATCCATCTCGGCACCGTATCCATTCATGCGGTGGTCGATGGATATAGTCGGGCCGATGCACGCGTCAAAACAAAAACGCTTCCTTCTGGTTCTGACCGACTTCTTCTCTAAATGGGTCGAAGCCGACTCTTACGCAAGCATCAAAGACGCCCAGGTAGAAAGTTTCGTATGGAGAAAAATAGTATGTAGACATGGAGTACCATACGAAATCGTGACGGATAATGGATCCCAATTGATCTCGACTAGATTTGAAGCCTTTTGCGAAAAATGGAAAATACGATTGACAAAATCGACTCCAAGATATCCTGAAGGCAACGGACAAGCCGAGACTATTAATAAAACTATCCTCGACGGTCTCAAGAAACGCCTTGATGTCAAAAAGGGAAAGTGGGCCGAAGAACTCGAGGGAGTTTTATGGTCACATCGCACAACCCCGAGGCGAGCAACAGGCGAAACTCCTTTTGCCCTCGTATATGGGACGGAATGCATGATTCCCGCGGAAGTCGAAGTTCTGGGAGTACACAGAAGACTGCTCCCAGAAACAGAAGAGGCAAATAACTTAATGCTTCTCGACGAAATCGATTTGATTAACGAACGGCGGGATCAGGCACTCGTTCGAATTCAAAACTATCAGCAAGCGTCCGCAAAATACTATAATGCAAACGTACGCAACCGCAGATTCCACGAAGGCGAACTAGTCTTATGAAAAGTCTTCCAGAACACCGCAGAACGAAACGCCGGTAAATTGGTAGCAAACTGGGAAGGACCATACAAGGTCATAAAAGTAGTCCGACTCGGAGCATACGAAATCGCCAACATGCAGGGCATCAAATTTCCCAGATCCTGGAACACGATGCACCTCAAAAAATACTATCACTAAGCGGCACGCCCGCAGAACATTAAACTAGGAGACGGCTTGATCCCCTTGAAAGGGTACGTAGGCATCTTGTCACAAGAAAAGACCACCTGTCCCCCCTCGTTCAAAAGGGGGGGAGTAGGTGAGTATACGTATACTCGTATACTCCCGGAATTTCGACGAAATTTCAAAACTCGAAATTTCTCAAACTTTTTCAGCAAACGCATCGAAAGAAAAAACGAAATTCTGAATATAGCGAGACGTCGCCAATGTTCGGAAAAACGCTCCTCTTCAAAAACAATAAACAGTCCGTCCGCGACTATAAAATTACGCAAAATTGCTTAACGCACGTATCCTTCGTGAAGGCCCAAACTACGTAAACATCTATCACTTAAAAATAGTTTGTTGCTGATCACAACGAACTCGAAACAGTCTTAAACAAACTTAAGTTATCTCGCAAAGATAGCTCTCGAACACCCGACACAAGGGTAATAGCGCTATAAAAGAAATCCAAACTTTTGGTCAGCACTTCCGGGCAACTTAGAAAGTGTTCCCGGTGAGATGCTCGGTTCCAACCAGACAAATCGTATAAGCCGAGAACCTATCGCGGATTCTAAATCGGTATGGAATCAGGTTAAAATCGCAACGGGCAAAACGAAAGCCGACTAGTCATCGCATAGCCTCAATCCGAAAGTAAACCTAGGTCTTGCCCTAAACCCATCACACTGGTCGCTAACGTCTCAAGGCATGAATCGAGATCCTAAAGGCATGTCTCTTCGTCTATATCTAAACACTCACTCGATTTGCTAAACATCCTAAAACGGGAAAACGAACAAGGCGATCCACTAAGGGTACGGAATGCGAGACGACAACTCGCGGACCTCCCGCAATATAAACTCATACAGAAGGTTTAAATAAAAACTGATTGTCCATTACGAAAATAAAAAGTTGCCAAAAGAAACAAGGGATTCAAAGACATGAAAGGCCAGTCCCGAACAAGTACAAAAGCCGTACTCGGCCAAATACATAAAAATCTAATTTTTAAAAGTCTCTTATGAGACTACGACTTCAAACATCCTCCGCACACGTAGCCTCATCCTCATCCTCATCCATCGCATTACCTCCACCCTCGACAGCAACCTCCGGGTCGTCACTCTTGTCCGCATCAGGCTGAGGTACGTCTTCAGCAGCGAGAATCGGATCGGAATCACTTCCCTCGATAGGAATAGATCTTTCAGTCACACGGACAGCTTATTCCTCGAAACTCTTCATCTTGCGCTGAAGCCTGCGCAGCTCTGAAGCCTTGGATTTCTTTTCATCTGTTGGGGTCAAAATCGGTACGATGGAATTAATAGCCAAATCTCCCCGCAAAAATACAAAAGGAATAGTTTTATAAAACCCGAAAAGTCGTTTTATAAAACTCAAAGTCATTTATAAAACTCGCACACCGTTTTATAAAACTCGAGAAGCCGTTCTATAAAACTCGAGAAATCGTTTTATAAGACTCAAAGATCGTCTTATAAAACTCGAGAATTGTCTTATAAAACTCGAGAATCGTTGTATAAAACTCGAGAATTGTTTTATAAAACTCGAGAAATCGTTTTATAAGACTCGAAGATCGTCGTATAAAACTCGAGAATTGTCTTATAAAACTCGAGAAATCGTTTTATAAAACTCGAAAATCGTTTTACGAAACCGCAAAAAAACCGAAACAGCCATAAAACGCGAACTAGGAGGTACTCAACTAGTTCCCCTATTGGCGAACTAAGCTGGCCCGGCTTAGTTCCCAAATGGGCGAACTAGGAAGTGCTCGACTAGTTCGCCTATTGGCGAACTAAGCTGGCCCGGCTTAGTTCGCCAATAGGCGAACTACGAGGTGCTCGACTAGTTCGCCTATTTGCGAACTATGCTGGCCCGGCTTAGTTCGCCAAAAGGCAAACTAGGAGGTGCTCAACTAGTTTGCCTATTGGCGAACTAAGCTGGCCCGGCTTAGTTCCCCAATGGGCGAACTAGGAAGTGCTCGACTAGTTCGCCTATTGGCGAACTAAGCTGGCCCGGCTTAGTTCGCCAATAGGCGAACTAGGAGGTGCTCGACTAGTTTTCCTATTGGCGAACTAAGCTGGCCCGGCTTAGTTTGCCAATGGGGGAACTAGAAGCTTCCTGGACGTCCTGAGCCTCGATCTCCCGCATTCCCGATTCGAAACTTATGTCTTTCGACACGGTCGCATTCTGAACCATGGCCGAAACATCTCCCGTTCCATCTCGATCCGACCTATCGTTCGAGTTTATGGTAAAAACCGTAAAACTTCGCTTTCTCGATAAAGAACTCGAGGAAAATCGTATAAAACGGCGACGGTTGACGAAACACCGAACATTTCCTAAAACATACAATTTATTCGAGATTTCTCGTCGAAATCGTAAAAAACACGTTTTTAATAAAAACGTCGAGTAAATCGTAAAAAAACTCGTTTTTAATTAAAAAGTCGAGTAAATCATAAAGCCTTACAATTAGCTCGAGGAATTTATTAGTCAAATCTGGGCGAAATGGAAAGACAGAATTGCCAAGGCGAGGAGTATATAAATAAGATGTCTAGGGCAGAAGCAATACACACGAAATTCAGAGCTCTCACCACCAAAATTAGCAATTAGGAATATTTCCGTTTTCTGTTAGCGAGCTGCGTCTCAACTAGGGTTTTTTCGTTCTTAAGTTTTCGGCTACTCTCTTTGTACCAGTTCTATGCAGATTCGGAATAAGAACCTCTTTGCTCTCGATTTTCGTTTATCTTTTAATAATTCTAAGTTTTCTTGTTATCTTAATCTTCGTTGTGCGGTTCTGCAGTAGCCGGTTCCTCTGGAAACTTAGGGTTTTCCCGAAGTTTCCTTATTTATGATTATTTGACAGTATGTGGATTTCGACACCCACAGTTTGGCGCTAGAAGGAGGGGGGTCGGATCTATCTTACACCGAGGCCGCAACATGTCCAACGAAGAAACGATGACTTGTGACAACCAAACTCGTGACGAATGCGATAACGTTGAAACAACACCACCACAAGGATTGTCTGCGGCCAACGCTACGAACGCTAACGCCGAGACCCTCGAGAAGATGCTTTCCGAGTTTAACAAAAAATCAGAAGAGCAGGAAAAGCTCATCAGTTCGCTCGCGAAACGGGTAGAAACCCTCAACGCAAAAACCCGAGAAATTCGCCCCCGCGGAACTACTAAGATCCGCGGAAGAAGGCTGGACTTTGGCGCTCCTACGGATCGTCCCAGAACCGAGCAGGGTAACTTACCGAAAAAAGATTCCGAAAAAGACAATCCTGACGCGACGCTGAACGAATCGGAAAAACCTCCTATTCACGAACAGGAGACCGAGGGTGATGGCATCGAACGGGTTAACCTGGAGACGAGCGACCAGGCCGATTCGACAGACGAAGACGCTGACGTCCATCCTAGGAGAAGAAAGACTCGAAGTCCTCTGCCGGAGTCTTCTCCCGAACGTTCGTATACTGGAAATGAAGGGGAACTCGACTTCGCGCGATACGCAAAAACCGCCGAGGAGCGATCTCCCGTCACTCGCAACAAACGCCGACAAGGTCGGAAAACTGCTGGCAGTCTGACCGAGATGCGCGATCTCCGCGAGTACATCACCAAAACGGCTCTGGAATCTTTCGATCAGGCGCTTTGCAACAGAAAGGTATCAGATCATACTGGCATCCTTGGCCTGGTAATCACCTTGTACCTGGCTGATGATCAGTTGGGAGTCGCTGAAGACCTGGATCTACTCTGCTTCCATCTGCTTGGCGAGTGATAGACCTGCTATCAGGGCCTTTTACTCAGCTTCGTTGTTTGTAACTTTGAAGTTGCATCTCACTGCCCTTGATGCTTATTCGCTTGTAGGGGAGGTCAGGACTAGGCCTACTCCTGCCCCTCTTATGTTACTGGAACCGTCTACGTATAAGGTCCATTCTCCTGCTCCTCCTTCTACGTCTTGGAAACCAGTCTCTGACTCCAGGACCGGAAACATAGAAGGGGAGAATTCAGCGACGAAGTCAGCAAGGACCTGTGATTTGATGGCCGTAGGCAGTCTGAAGACTATGTCGTATTCCCCGAGCTCGATTGTGGGAACCGAAATTTACACCGTCAATTTCCGGGAGTAAAGGAACTTAGGGAAAACCCTAATTTTCCAGAGGTCCCGGCTATCTGCTTAACCACACGCAAACAATCAAAACGCAAAAAAGATAGTAATGAAAACGAGAATTGAAAAGAGAGCAAAGAAGTTCCTTATTCCGATTTTGTGTAAGAACGGTACGACGAGCTTAGCCTTGGCTACAAGAGTTGACAGCGAGTTTCATAGATCTAGCAACTTAAAAATAAAACCTTAGTTGAGACGCAGCTCGATAACAAAAACAGAAAATTGCCTAAATTCTCTAAGTTTGTGTGAAGAGAGTACTCAATGTCCTTTGCTTCTGTCCCCGACTTTCTTCTTATATACTCCTTCTCTAGGCGGTTTGGTCTTTATTTTTCTGCCTTGATCCGCGCTTATCAGAAATCTTTCATTTATCTCGATCTTTCCATTTTCTTCGGAAAACTTCTAGTTATCTTCAATCTTGACATTTATCCACTCTTCGGATAATAGTCAAACCGTCATTGTATCTTTGGGTTGGACCTTATCCAAAGTCGCGAGTGGGCCTTTATCACGTTTTCGGACCTTTCGGGCCATTTTACTATTTAGCCGTTTTCACTCCTTTATCTGAGAGCTTTCCTGATACGATGCCGTGTTTAAGTAAACATCTCGAATTAATCGTATAGTTTGGCAATGTTCGGTGTTTCATTTATCCGTTGCCGTTTTATACAATTAACTCGAGGGTTTATGAAAAAACGGGTCTTTTGTCACTCTTTATAAAAGATCTCGAGTTAATCGCATAGTTTGGCAATGTTTGGTGTTTCATTGAACCGTTGCCGTTTTATACAATTTACTCGAAGTTTTACGAGAAAACGCGTCATTTGCGGTTTTTAATAAAAACATCTTGACTTAATCGTATAGTTTGGCAATGTTCGGTGTTTCGTTTAACCGTTGCCGTTTTATACGATTTACTCGAGGTTCTACTAAAAACACGCCTTTTACGGTTTTTATCGTAAAAATCAAACAGTGAGGCGGATTTAGAAAAAATGAAAGACGTTCCGATCACGGTTCAGAGTACGATCGAGTCGAGGCGCATAGATGGTTGAACTCAGCTCGCCTGTTGGGAGCTGGACAGATGTGTTCAGCTCGCCAATGGGCGAGCTGGTTACATGTGTGATCAGCTTGCCCGTTAGTGAGCTGGACAGATGTGTTCAGCTCGCCAACGGCGAGCCTGTTACATGTGTGGCTAGCTCGCCCGTTGGCGAGTTGGACAAATGTGTTCAGCTCGCCAACGGGTGAGCTGGTTACATTTGTGGCCAGCTCGCCCGTTTGCGAGCTTGACAGATGCATTCAGCACGCAAACGGGCGAGCTGGACAGATGTGTTCAGATCTCCAATGGGCGAGTTGGTCATATGTGTGGTCGGCTCTCCAATGGGCGAGCTGGTCACATATGTGGTCAGCTCGCCCGTTGGCGAGCTGGAAAAGTGCGTTTAGCTCGGTCTCAATCTTTTCTTGTTTTCTCGACCCAAGATCTTTGCGGAGAACGTAAGGAGAAGTGTCTGTAGGTGTTGATTCCGATCTTAACAATAGTTTTAATATCTTAGGGAGGTTAGACGTTAAGGTCGTTTTTGTTAACCTAGCCAATAAAACAATCGCAGATTGTTTTCTTTGATTTCACGAGGACTTCCAAGATGACGATTGTTATTTTTAAGGAAATACTATGTTCGGAGAATCCTTAGATTTGTTCTCGACGCTTTTTCGTGTTTTTAACATTTATTTTAGTCGTTGGTTTTGTCGTAACCAATTTTGACCCCAACATCGATCGCCCATTTTGCGAGGCGTCCTGACACCTCGGGCTTATGGAGAACAGCTTTTATGGGGAATTATGTGATTACCATGACCTGATGGGCCTCGAAATAGGGCCGGAGCTTGCGGGCTGCTGTTACAAGTGCTAGTGCTAGCTTTTCAAGGTGGTTGTAGCGAGTCTCCGCGTCCAATAAGAACTTGCTCATGTAGTAGATGGGATGTTGTCTCTTTTCCTCTTCCCTCACGAGGACTCCACTTACTGCATGCTCGGACACGGCGAGGTAGAGTAGTAGGGTCTCTCCATCAGAAGGCTTTGACAGGAGAGGAGGCGTGGTGAGGTAGGTTTTGAGGTCCCTGAGGGCGCGTTTGCACTTGTCATTCCATTGGAAGTTCTTGGGATCTTTCAGGGCCTCAAAGAAGGCATGAGACTTATCAGACAGCCTAGATATGAACCTGCTTAATGCGGCCATCCTACCTGTTAAAATTTGAACTTCCTTTACGTTCCGCGGGGAGGAAATCTCCTGGATGGCTCGCACCTGCTCTGGTTTGGCCTCGATTCCCCTGTAGGTAACTATATATCCAAGGAATTTTCTGGAGATGACTCCGAATGAACACTTTGAGAGGTTGAGCTTCATGTTATACCTCCTAAGAGTTACGAATGCTTGTTGTAGATGGGAGATGTGGTCTTCTTCCTCGAGGGATTTGACCAGCATGTCGTCTCTATAGACTTCCATGGTCTGCCCGATCTGGTAGGCAAACATCATGTTTACGAGCCTTTGGTATGTAGATCCTGCACTTTTTAGGCCGAAAGGCATGAATTTGGAGCAGTAGATGCCTATGGGAGTCACGAAGGAGGTCTTCTCCTGGTCGTCTGGATGCACGAGAATTTGGTTGTAGCCTGAGAAGGCCTCCATGAAGCTCATGAGCTTGTGGCCTGCAGTGGCGTCGACGAGCTTGTCGATATGAAGTAGGGGAAAAGGATCTTTGGGGAATTATTTGTTGAGGTCATTGAAATCTATGCAGACCCTCCATTTCTCATTCTTCTTCTTGACCATGATGACGTTGGCCAGCCATTCAGGGTACTGGACTTCTCTTATGAATCCAGCGTCGAGCAGTTTCTTGACTTCTTTGTTGATGATTTTGACCCTTTTCGGAGCGAATTTCCTCCTTTTCTGTCAGATAGGGGTTAACTGAGGATCTACCTGAAGCTGGTGCAAGATAATCTTGGGGTCGATCCCGAGCATATCCTCGTGTGACTAGGCGAAACAATCGGAATTGTATAAAAAAGTCGATTAGTCTCTGTCTTAACCCTGTGGGAAGCTTAGACCCTATTAGTTGTTTCCGGGCCGGATTTCTTTCCTCTAAGGGTACTTCGTCCTTCTCTTCCACCTCAGGTTACTCCGTGTTCGGGGCCGGAGGACCCTTTGGTAATTGCTATAAGGCCGGGACCTTTCCTTTCAATGTGGTTTTATAGCATGCCATAGCATTCTCCTGATATTCTTTGATCTCCCTGATGCCCTAGGGGGGCGGGAATTTGATGGATTGATGGAGAGTCGAAGGTACGGCCCCCTTGTTGTGGATCCAGAGTCGGCCCAATATCATGTTGTAGGAGGATGCGCAGTCGATGAATAGGAACTTTGTTGGTTCGTTCACTCCTTCAGCGTATACTGGGAGGATTACCTCTCCTAAGGTGTTTTTACCTCTCCACTGAAACCTATGAACGGAGTGACCTTCCTTGTTAAAGGCTTTTCCTCCATCCCTAGATCGGTGTAGGCGGGGAGGAAGATGATGTTGCCGGAGCTACCATTGTCTATCAGGATTCGTCTCACTAAGCAGTTTGCTACAGTGAGACAGATGACCAAGGCGTCGTGATGGGGAGCCAAAACCCTCTCCTGCTCTTTGGCAGTGAAACTGATCTCATCGGTGCCAAGGAGCAGGCGCTTTGGGTCCCTCGTCTCTTGGCCGTGTCTCGCATTCCTCGTGCTGCGCTTAGCAGCCGCGTGGCTTATCCCGCTTATCTCTGGACCTCCGGAGATCACATGGATTACTCTATCTTGGCGCAGGGGAGATGCGGGCTTTGGCTCAGAAGGCCGGTGCGTGCCATCCCTGGTATGGAGGCTCTTGGCCTTATCGGAGATGAACTCCTTTAGATGCCCCTTCTTTAGGAGCTCGTTGACCTTCAGCCTCAGGGCGGTACAGTCCTCCGTCTTGTGACCGTGGTCGTTGTGGAAGTCGCACCATCGGTTGGGGTTCCGATTAGCGTCTGCGGCCTTCATCTTAGGGGGCCATTCAACCTGATGGCCCATTTTCCTTAGGACGTTTACCAGCTCGGTTTTGGAGATGGACAGGTGAGAGATGTCAGGCCATGTAGATACACTCATTCCTTCAAGTCGAGGTAGGGGGCGATTCGGATAACTGCCCCTGCTATGCCCACTGGCTTCCTTTGGAGGCCTGGACTGAGGCCCTTTGTCGTGATCGTTTTTTAACTGCTTGCTCGGCCTAGGCTCCTGCTTCTGCTGGGCCTTAGCTCAACTAGTGACATCCTATTCCCATCTCACTTTGGCCCAGGCCCTGGATAAGACGTCTTCCATCGTTTTGCATAGGTACTTGGTTAGCTACTTGTACAGGTCTCCGTCAGGGAGCATGCCTCTCTTGAAGGCAGAGATAGCCGTCCCTGCGTTGCACTCAGGAATGGCGAATTTTTCCTGGTTGAAGCATGCGATATAGGCCCTAAGAGGTTTGGCTCTGTGCTTGAGTGCTTCGTAGAGATCATCGGACTTTTTTCCAGGTTCCTGCAGCTCGCGAACTGCACTACAAACTTTTCGCTAAGTTCTGCGGCGAACTGCTCTACGATTGTCGCTGAGTTCCGCGAAGGACCTTATGGACTTCGTAAGGAGGTTTATGTACCATTGGAGGGAAGGATCGGTCAGGGTTGAGCCGAAGCCCCTGCACATGGCAGGTTCTCTTAGTCCTCGGGGGACTGCTGCTGTCAGCATCCGGTACTTGTAAAGAGCCACGTGGTTGTCTGGACCGCTGGTCCCATCGTAGGTCTTGATGGTAGGGAATGAGAATTTCCTTGGCATCTCGACCGAAGCGATCTCTTCCAAGAAGGGCGTGTCGGAGTAGGAGTTAGGGTCACTCCTTCTGGTGGTGGGAGCTACGCCTGGAAGCCTCTCTACCATCGACTGGATAGTGTTGAATTTCTCGGAGAACATCTTATTGAGGCATGCTATGGCTTCTGGATCTGAGATTCAAGGATCGTCGGGTGAGTATTCCTCGTCCTCCATATCGGAGTCACTGCTGATTGTGACCCGTGTCTTCCTCGTTGTAGTTTCCTTGCCCTTGGGTTCCTTATCGCCGGGGGCTGGATGCCGAGTCGCGTCGTCTTCGTTGATAGGAGTGTCGAGGGAGGGCATGGTTCGATCCCGTGCTCGAAACCTCCGATGCTTGTTGGTGTTCTTCCCAAGATCTTGGTTATCTTCTTGGAGGAGATGGTTTTCAGCTTCGAGTGCTCCTACGTTCTCCACGCTTCGCTGCAGCTGCTGGGTGTGCTCGTGGAGCTTAGCTTTTAGGGTTTGAACTTCCTGAGAAGTTCTGAGCCATCACTGGTTATTTCTCGAGCCTTGCGGAGGTCGGTGATTTCTCCTTGGAGGGTATCGAGCTGACTGAGGAGCTCGGCTTCTCCTGGAGTAGCTCTGGTTGGTTCGGTTGATTCTTCTAGTGTCATCGTCACGTAGTTGGATTACTCCCCTCCTTCTAGCGCCAAGCTGTTATGGTATTTTTGTTTTGGGTCGTTTTAGTACTACGGAACACAAGAAGGTTTGAGTGGGAACCAAGAGAGAGCAAGGAGATTTGTATGAATAGAGAGAAACCGACAATACTTGCATGAGGCAAGGAGATATCAAAGAGAAACAAACAAGAAACAAGTAGAAAAAGAGAGATCTTATTGATTAATCGAAGGGGTGCTACAATTTTTGGTGTATGAACCCTAATTCTAGCCGCCTAGATCTAGTCTCTCAATCCCTAAAGTGTTGATCCCTTATTCTAGGTTTTGGGTTCCCCTTATATAGGTGTAGATGTCGGCTTGTATTAGGTTAAACCCTTCCATATTGGCGAATATGGAAGATTTCCCTTAAGTGGAGAACTTCTATTTTATCCAAGGGCCAGCTTTTGGAGCAGGGGTCGGGCCCGGGGAACCTGGATGCAGGGTCCGGGCCCTTGGTCCCTTCGGAGCAGGGGTTTAGAGGCCGGTGCCCAGCCCGGAGGCTGGAGGAATCTGGTGCCTGGATATTTTTTCCCAACATAAAGATCTTCCAAGCCTTTGGCAGGACAGCGACCTCCAAGCTCTCGTTGAGAGAAGATCTGGCTCCGACCCCTGCATCCATCCCAGCCTTCGGTAGGGAACATATTGCATAACATGCAAAGTACTGCGTAAGGAGATTTCACACTGCTCTTACGCAGGGAGCATCGTACGAAGCATGCCAATCCCTGCACTAACGCAGGAGGCATAAGTACAAAAGCAAAGTACTATATCCAAACTCAGAGTTTGTACAGGGAGCGAACATACACAGTTGCATATAGGTGGGACATCCACAAAAATAATGAAAAAGAGGGCAAACTAGCTGGATTAGGTCCCAAGGGACCCCCCTGATCCTGGCAAACCCTATATCTCTGTGACACAACTCACATATAAAACATTGGGTGTATGACATATAAGAACGGGCCTGCGCAACCCTAGTACACTATTGAAAATACCTCAGTCCCTGCGTAGAGGCCTCGAGCCAAAAACATACGCAAGGACCACACAAACTAGTGTAGGGGAAAACTAATCCATGAGAAGATTTCCGTAGCTTCCGGCTTCCAGGTTCTGGGCCCTGCCCTAGGTCCTTGCCTCTGCTCCAGGTACCGAGCCCTGCTCCAGGTACCAGGCCCTGCTTTTGGGCCGGGTCAGATAATTCATCCTGCCTCCAAGTAAAAATGAAAATTTCATGATAGATGTGGACATTCACATTTATCATAATATTGTTGAATCTGCTTAAATCCAAGAGATGAAAGAGGAAGTATTCCAAGACATATGGCTGCCTTTAAGAAAATTGGAAATATTCTACTATCTAAGGACATAATGACTATTTCCAAACCCTAGGAGGGAGGCAAGACCTCTACTATAAATATAAGGTTTATTTAACCTAAATGAGGGGGAAACACGTTCATCCATAGAGCTAACCTATTTTACAGTCGCCAAGGCGATTCCTCATACCTAGAAGACCTTCTTCTTCGATATGCTAATGACGGCTGAGCCCGATGACTACTATCAGCTAGATGAAGCTCTATATTCATGTTTTCACATTCACAAGAGGTCAATACGTCCATAAGAGAGAGAGAGACACGAGCTCATAATCTCCATAGCTCCCAAAGCAAGGTTTCGTACTTAGAAGTCATCTTCATCGACATATTCAACAACATGCAAATCCCTGCGATTCCTACCGCCTGGATGAAGATATATGCTCACTGCAGCACGTCTGCAGTTCCATCTATCAATCTCAGGCTAAGATCTCCAGCTCATCGGCAGAAACACATCATGCTTACTGAAGCATACGGTGACTCCATGCTTACTGAAGCATATCGACTAATCTACCCTCTGTTCTGGCCATGCACCCTTTATAACAGATGATTCTTATCAACCAAGACCCCGCGCCTCTCCACGGCTCCATACCTCTCCAAGGCCCTGCGCCTCTCAAGGCCATGTGCCTCTCCAAGGCCCTGCGCCTTTCCAAGGCTCCGTGCCTCTCTAAGGCCCCGTGCCTCTCCAAGGCTATGTGCCTCTCTAAGGCCCCACGCCTCTCCAAGGCTCCGTGCCTCTCTAAGGCCCCGCGCCTCTCTAACGCTATGTGCCTCTCCAAGGCCATGAGCCTCTATAAGGTCTCGCGCCTCTCCAAGGCTCCGTGCCTCTCCAAGGCCATGCGCCTCTCGAAGGCCCCGCGCCTCTCTAAGGCCACGCACCTCTCCAAGGCCCCGCGCCTCTCCAAGGCCATGCGCCTCTCCAAGGCTCCGCGCCTCTCCAAGGCCCTGCGCCTATCCAAGGCTTTGCGCTTCTCCAAGGCTATGTGCCTCTCCTAGGCTATACGCCTCCATTAGGCTACGCGCCTCTACCAATATGAACTACGAATGGCTTGATCCCCTTCTGAGAGGTACGTAGGCAACCCCCACTGTAGGATGCAGCTATATATCCAAACACCTTCTATGGTTCCACGCCCGAATGGCCAAACACCAATCCTAGAGGCCGGGTTCATAATCAACTAAGGAGACAGGCAATCCCTATCTAAAGACCAATATCTCTTGCTGCTATTATGACCCTGGCGACATATACTTGCCCATACCCATATGGCAGTATCCTAAAGCAGGATCTCCTGGTCTATCAACAACTGAATCAGGAGAAACCCCTATCACGACTTGTTTCCTTCTTCCTATCATTCCGTAGGTGAGCACGAATCGTTTGTACCAGAAAATACCTTAACAGTTTGCCACTAGAAGGAGGGGAAGATCTAAACTACGTGACGATGTGATAGGTGGAGGAGACATCACATATGTTCCGGCATAATCTCTCAACCGCAGCTACTTAGGGGAAAGAAACGACTTACTCTTATCAGGCCCAAGACTTACGCAGCTGGAGAACACCTCTCAAAGAGGACAACACCATGCTAACAGTTGTAGCATAATTCAACACAGGAACTAGCACTAAGTTCTTGCAGGTTGCAGGCCCCGACCAGGAATCACACTTCTACTATCTTTGGGTCCTGCTTGCTCCAGCTGTCAGCAACAAATGTGACCTCTATAGTCTTTGGTTCCCGCAGAATACAGGTCCCAACCAGGAGTCGCTCCTCAGCATTATTTGGTTCCTTTTTGTTCCAAGTTTCAACCATGGATCTCTACAACCTTTGGTCCCTACACATTCATGCTGGTCCCGGGCCTCAACTACAAAGCACGCCTGTGCAACCTTTGGATTCAATATTTCCAGCTAGGGGCAATCGTCACCAACTTCAAGATTAGTGGATAATCCATTAGCATCATCTAGCAAGCCCTAAACGCCATCAATGCATCCAGGCTCACAATTCCGCCCCAATGAGAAAGATGAAAGGTCCTCCAGCAGAAACAAAATCTTTCAGCCGAAGTTACATCTTTGACAAGTACCACAAGCAGGGGAACCAGAAGAAGAGCTTCTGGGAACATTGCAGGCGTACCAGACACCACAAAGAGGTAATTGGAAAACCAGCTTTCTTATTAGGTTCTAGCATCTAGGTGGTAGTGGAATCCTAGATAGGGAACAATGACCATAGCCATACATCTCAATAGAGATAGGGATTACCGAACTTCTGCGAAAAATTCCTCAATGGAGTTCCTGCAGAAAAACAAGGAATCAACCAAAAGTATGAGCAACCCTGTCCAAACGCCGGACACAACTTGGCGTACAGCAAAGGGGCCGTAGAAAAACACGAACTCTACTTCAAAATGTGCTGGTATTCAGATCCCAGACTCCAATTAGAGCAAAGGGGACGGAAAAGAATTTGGAGAACTCACGTTACTGCTACTACTCACCCAGAAGGAAAAGCCATATTTCCAAGTTCTAGGTCAGTCTCCAGGCTCTGATCTCAGGGCCCAGTCCAAGGTTTCGGGTCTACGACTGCTCACCTTACAATGAGGAAAAATCCAATGAGACTACATATTCTCCCATTGCCAACAACAATCCCCATGACTCTTATGATGGCTTATTCCCAAATGGGAGCGGGCTTCGGCCATCAACGGCCTTACGAAGAAGAAACAAGCTCCGACCACCTTGCTACCACTTCTCTTGGCAATATACCATGATCTACCTCAAAATAAAGCTAAGGCCACGTGCCTCTAAAAGCTTCCAAGGCTATACGCCCATACAAGTTCCGAAGGGTATCTACATCTACAAACTTCTAAAGAGACAGTTCCAAGTCTCCATACCTTGATGAGCGACTAAAGAAGACACGACCAGGAGAAAGGTAGGGGCAAAAGGACACCTACAGCGGATTCTAACAGATACATGTGATCTTCATCAGCCGAACAATGGTGTATGTCCATTGTAGCATTCTACTACACTGAACTTCTGGCCCTTCCCCCTGATCAAGCTGCATGCTGCATTGACAAGCCAGCCAGAAGGCTACGTTCCATCAAAGACCTACACCAAGAAACGAAATTCGCCATCTCTTGAAGCGTGAGAATAAGATCTCCACTCCTCTAAGGTCCTTCTACGAGTCTAAGGACCCTGCATCCAGCAGACAAACGTCAACGCTCACTGTAGCATCAGAAAGTCCATTTCCATCAGACCCTACATCACTAGGAGAGAACTACATCAGAGTGTAAGCCCTGCAAGCGAATTTTATCGTCCACTGAAACACAAGAGCAAGGCCCGAATCTTGCAAGATCGTCTTCGAACAGGTCCAGCACCTGGGAAGGTCTATCAAGATTCCGGCCTATCATTAGGAAATGAACTTTCTTCCAGGTTCAAACACGGTTCAAGCCTAAGAAGAACCTAGTAAAAGTTGATTACTACAGCGATGTCCTGCCCAAGGGAGGCCTGTTGAGATGGAGCAACTCTGGTTGACTTAAGTGCACATGTTATCTCTCGACTCCACCCATGAAATCGAAAGATAAGGGGCAATCAATTAGGAGTAAATACTCTGGTATAAAGATCTTCCAAGCCTCGGGCAGGACAGCGTACACCAAGCTCCCGCCAAGAGAAGCTCCCGCCGAGAGAAGCTCCGGCTCCGACCCCTGCATCCATCCCTTCCTCCCGCAGGTTACATGCAAAGTACTGCGTAAGGAGCTTACACGCTTACTCTTACGCATGGAGCATCGTACCAAACGTGTCAATCCCTGCACGAATGCATGAGGCATAAGTACAAATGCAAATTACTGTATCTAAACTCAGATTTTGTACAGAGAGCAAGCATACAAAGATGCATATAAGTGGGATATCCACAAAATAATGCAAAAGGGGAAAACTAGCTGGATCAGGCCCCAAGGGAAACCTCGATCCTGGCGAACCCTATATCTACATGACACGACTCACATATAAAACCACCAAGCAAGATCAGGCCCTAAGGGGCACCTCGATCCTGGCAAACCATGCATCTACGTGACGTGATTCACATATAAAAACACTTGGATATGCTAATTGGAACAGGCCTGATCAACCATAATATAATGTCAAAATTACCTCAGCCCCTGGGTAGAGGCCTCGAGCCATAATTGGAACAGGCCTGATCAACCTTAATATAATGTCAAAATTACCTCAGCCCCTGGGTAGAGGCCTCGAGCCATAAACCTACAAAGGGGCCACATGTACTAGTGCATCGATCCCTGCATCAAACACGCCCCAAGCTAAACGAGATGCAGGGGGCATGATGTATAACTGCAAAGTACTGACATCAGCCCCATGGTCTCAGGGAGCAGACAGTACACAAAACCCCGGGAGCACTTCCTTCCTACTTATCCAAACGTGGAAAGTAGCAAGTTTGGCACAGGGTCACTACCCCAAGTAGACCCACACCAGCATCTAATCGATAAGGCTGGCATTTGCCTAAACCCATGGGACACTTTCACGGGATAGTAACCCTTTTCACGGGTCGAAGTCACACCAGCACGAAACCAAAGCCTGAGAGTGACTTTCTGCAGAAAGTAGAGTGCAGCACAATAGGATCTCGATAGTGGCCTACGTGGCAGAATGCGAATCCTAAACAAGGATCGGGAGTAGCCTACCAAAGGGAGGCGGAGTACGATCTCGAAGAAAAACGACCTTCGGGTCTAAAAGCAACCTCCGGGTTCAAACGACCTCCAGGTTAAATAAGACCTCAGGGTCCAAATTACCCCCGGTTATATCGACACCTCTGGGTTATAAAGGCTTCCGGGTCCTATAGACACCTCCGGGTTATATAGAAATCTCCGGGTTATTAAGGACTCTGGGTCTTATAGACACCTCCGGGTTATATAGAAACCTCCGGGTTAAATATGACCTCAGCGTCAAAAACACCTCCGGGTTATATCGACACCTCCGGTTTATAAAGGCCTCTGGGTCCTATAAACACCTCCGGGTTATATAGAAACCTCTGGGTTATAAAATCCTCAGGTTCCTATAAACACCTCCGGGTTGTATAGAAACCTCCGGGTTAAATAAGACCTCAGGGTCCAAAACACCTCCGGGTTATATAGAAACCTCCGGGTTCAAAATGGCCTCATGGTCTAAAGGCAACATCCGGGTTCAAGATGACCTCAGGGTCTAAAAGCAACGTCCGGGTTCAAAATGACCTAAGGGTCTGAAAGAAACTTCCGGGTTCAAGACGACCTCCAGTTCTAAAAGCAACCTATGGGTTTAAATAAAGACCTCAGGGTCCTAAATGTTAATAACTCCGAGTTTTGCATTTTATATCGCCATACCTCCCGGTTCAGACATAAAACCTAAGGGCCTATTCGGATACCTCAGGGTTCTAGACGAACTCCTTGAATCTCAAGGATCCAAATATCTAGGTGTCCATCTCCAGGTCCCAAACATTGATTCTCTGAGAATCTGCGCAGGGACGAGGGTCCGAAAGAACCCTCGAGTTCCCTCAGGACCTCCAGCCTATCATCGGCTCTCAATCCTAAACAAAGGGCCCGAAGATCCTTCTTCATGGATTTTGAATGCTTCAAGACAATACTTGATGGCCTCGACGACGGATGCATATGCAGGGCCAACTAGCTAAAAGAAAGCCCTCCAAAGATATCCCTCACGATGAGCCTACCTACAAGAAACGTCCGGGTTCAAAATGACCTCCGGGTCCGTGGACGAAAGTCCATTTATTCTGTGGGTCCCTGGACGAGAGTCCATGAAACCTCCAATATATGAAGAATCACATCCCCGAACCTATGGATTTCAGAAGGATATATCCCTAAACCTTCAGATTTTGGGAGAGCATGCTTAGGATCCTCCGGATTCCATGAGAGCACGACACATGGTCACCCCAGCATTGATTGTGGCCTACCTCCAGGGGCAGATTGCAAGGTTACATAGTTGAGAGTGGCCAAGAATCAATGGCAGAATTCAACTAATGATTCTACCTTCTTTATTCGGCAAAGAACCTACTGTTTGCCACAAACAACATGTCCAAGAGACCTACTCCGGTACAATAATTATCTCCTGGTACCAAGAAGAACGTGCCAAATAACCCCCTCCTAAAAGTCAAGGTACATTTCACAGACGAGGCAAGAAGCTGCAGCTATAGCATCAAAACCTCCAAGAGCATGAAGTATGCTATACGCAAAAAAAGGGGACCGACATGAGGACCTGCTAAAGGGCTATTGCTGCTTTTACAAGCTAAACGAAGATCACTATCTTAATAGCAAAATGTAAAAGAGGTGCAAGCAAGGGCAGCAGAATCAAGAATGAGAATCCCCACTTTTGGCCTCTTGGTTTCATCCAACCTCCTCATCCTCTTGATCCCTATCCTCGCCAAGATTCTCCTTCTCAGGATTCTAGGGTTCTGACCCATACACTCCTCTACACGATTCGTGGAGTCAGAGAATCCTCCAGAAACACCAACTGAAGTCTCAGCCACAAATCAAGGCGAGAGTAGCTACGCTCAAGCATACCTCATCAAGAACGAAGGCACCATGAGCCTTAGGGCCGTATATCTCAACTGCTAGGAGAGTTCCTGTCCTACTGCAGAGTACAACTACATCCATGTGATCATCGTTACCCTAACCAAGCACACGCCCATTTATAGCGCGTCTGGGAGTCTATTTACATTGGTCCAGGCCACGACATCATGCCTACAGGGTGTACCGACGAATATACTACTTGTTCCAGACCACGTCACTGTGTGGGACCAAGGACTACTTTCCATTTTCCAGGTCATACATCTCCAATCAGGCTGTGAATCCTTTCAGACCGAGCCCAAGCTACGAGCCGATTGCCTACTCCAAGTTCAGAAAGGAGCTTGATACCATGGTACAACACGCAAAGTCCTATGAAGAAGATTATGTTATTTCCTGCCTTTAAACATGAAGCCAGAAAATAAGGGGCAAACTGTTGGGGAAAAATAATACATGAGAAAATTTCCCTAGCTTCCGGCTTCCAGGTTCTGGGCCCTGCCCCAGGTCCTTGCCCCTGCTTCAAGTACCGGGCCCCGCTCCAGGTACTGGTCCCTGCTCCAGGTATTGGGCCCTGCTCCAGGTACTGGGCCCTTCTCCAGATACCGGGCCCTAATTTTAGGCCGGTCAGATAATTCATTCTGCCTCTAAGTAAAAATAAAAACTTCATTATAAATGTGGACATTCACATTTATCATAATATGGTCGAATCTCCTTAAATCTAAGAGATGAAAGATGAAGTATTCCAAGACATGTGGCTGCCTTTAAGAAAAGTGGAAATATTCTACTATCTAAGGATATAATGAATATTTCCAAACCCTAGGAGGGAGGCACGACCTCTACTATAAATATAAGGTTTATTTAACCTAAAGGAGGGGGCAATACGTTCATCCTCATAGCTAACCTATTCTACAGCCGCCAAGGCGATTCCTCATACCTAGAAGACCTTCTTCTTCGATATGCTAATGACGGCTGATCTCGATGACTACTATCAGCTAGATGAAGCTCTATATTCATGTCTGCACATTCACAAGAGGTCAATACGCCCATAAAAGAGAGAGAGAGACACGAGCTCATAATCTCCATAGCTCCCAAAGCAAGGTTTCGTACCTAGAAGCCATCTTCATCGACATATTCAAGAACAGGCGAATCCCTGCGATTCCTACCGCCTGGATGAAGATATATGCTCACTGCAGCACGTCTGCAGTTCCATCTATCAAGCTCAGGCTAAGATCTCCAGCTCATCGGCAGGAACACATCATGCTTACTGAAGCATACAGTGACTCCATGCTTACTGAAGCATATAGACTAATCTACCCTCTGTTCTGGCCATGCACCCTTTAGAACAGATGATTCTTATCAACCAAGTCCCCGCGCCTCTCCAAGGCTCCGTGCCTCTCCAAGGCCATGCGCCTCTCAAGGCCATGTGCCTCTCCAAGGCCATGCGCCTCTCCAAGGCTCCATGCCTCTCGAAGGCCCCGCGCCTCTCCAAGGCCCCGCGCCTTTCCAAGGCCCTGCGCCTCTCCAAGGCTCCGTTCCTCTCCAAGGCTCCGTGCCTCTCCAAGGATATGTGCCTCTCTAAGGCCCCGCGCCTCTCCAAGGCTCCATGCCTCTTTAAAGCCCCGCGCCTCTCCAAGGCTTCGGGCCTCTCCAAGGCCTTGCGCCTCTTTAAGGCCACGCGCCTTTCCAAGGCTTTGTGCCTCTCCAAGGCCATGCGCCTCTCTAAGGCCCCGTGTGGGAACCGAAATTCACCTACTGTCAAGATATCGTAAATAAGGGAACTTAGAGTAAACCCTAATTTCCCTGAGGACCCGGCTATCTTCGGAACCGCACAAGAACAATCAAGACAACGATGAATACGAAATAAAAGTAAAGAAAAACGAGATTGAGAGCAAAAGGATTCTTACTCTGAATTCGCGTAAGGATGGTACAACAAGAGTAAGCCTTAGCTGCGTGAGCCGTCGGCGAGATTCCTAACCCTAGCAATCTAAGACTAAAACCCTAATTGAGACACAGCTAGATAACGAAAACGAAAGTATTCCTAAATGCTAAGTTTGGTGGTGAAAGCTCTGAAAACTCGTCCTCTGCCTCTGTCCTATGCCTCTTGCTTATATACTCCCTTCCTTGGCGGTTTGGTCCTTCCATTTCTCCCAGATTCGAGTTTATCGAGAATCTTCCATTTATCTCTATCTTTCCTTTTTTCCCGCGGAAATCTTTTATCTATCCTCAAACTTGACATTTATCTTCAAATTTGACATTTATCTTTTTCTGCGAGTAAATCTTCATAACGTCGTTGTATCTTTGGGTTGAACTTTGTATAAAGTCGCGAGTGGGCTTTTATCGCGTTTTAGGACTTTCCGAGCCGTTTAGCGATAAAACCGTTTTACGACTTTAAACGAAATCATTTCCTGATACGATGCCGTTTTTAAGTAAGTTTTCTCCAGTTAATCATAAATTTTGGCAATGTTCGATGTTCGGTTAATCGTTGCCGTTTTCTACGATTCACTCGAAGTTTTATTAAAAACGAGTTTTTTTACGATTTCTCACGAAAAATCTCGAGTAAATCGTATAGTTTAGGCAATGTTCGGTGTTTTGTTTAACCGTTTCTGTTTTATACGATTTCCTTGAGTTTTTTGAAGAAAACAAGACTTTATGGTTTTTATCGTAAAACTCGAACGATAGGACGGATAGGGGAAAAATGAGAGACATTTCGACCGTGGTTCGGAACATGATTGTGCCAAAGGACGTATGCCTTGAATCGAGGACGTGGGAGATCAAGGCTCGGGAAAATCAGCTCGATCTACGACGAGCCGAACCGGACCGGTTCAACTCGCCGTACGGTGAGCTATACGGACGTGCCTAGCTCGCCGTACGGCGAGCTAGTCTGGTCGAGACAGTTCGAGGCCACACGGCGAGCTAGTTCAGCCAAACCACCTCGCGGTTTACGGCGGATGCGATTTTTGCGGTTTTATGCTTAATTCGGACGACCGTGTAATCGGCGTTTGTTCCGTTTTTCCGAGATAACGATTTCCAAGTTTTCCGCAGATTTCCTTTGTTTGGAAAACTATTATAGTTTTATAAAACGACTTCTCGAGTTTTATAAATCGACTTCTAGAGTTTCATAAAACGACTTATCGAGTTTTATAAAATGACTTCTAGAGTTTTATAAAATGTATTTTTTATTTTTGCGGAAATTTTTGGCTATTGATTCCGCCGTACCGACTTTGACCCCAACAGTTAGCCCCCCAGCTCGTAAGAATCGTGGAGTCCTTGCGAGCGGTTTGAACTTGTTCGGCAAGTTTGGTAGAATTAGGCAGAACTTTAATGGCCAAAAGTCCAAAGGTGAATAGTAAAACTTTTTCTTATAAGTATATGGAGTAAATTTTCAAATTCTTTATTCATTCTCTTCCATAACTTATCTAAGACTAAAGAAGTTTTCTCTCTTCTTCTTCCTTTGGATCTCTTTCTCACATAGTTGTCAAACATGTTTTCAAAAAGAAGAACTCGTTCCTCGACCAGCTCTGATTGACGCAGCTCCGAAGGAACGAGCTCGCAGCCTCGAGCTGTAGTTCCGAAAGAGGAGCCCTTATTTCCATCGGTCGACCCAAAAGACCATGAGGCGTTTTGGGCGATAGGAGGTGAGTCGAGTTCCGCTAGATCTGGGACCTGGGTCCCATCTTCATTCGATGCCAACCAAGCTCCCGAATGCCTGAGTTCGGCTCGTCCCAATGGTCTTGAATTCATTCCAGAGTTTTGCCGAGTCCCAGAGGCAGTCGAGTTTTGCCTCCCACTAGCCGGAGAGAGCGATAAAGTTGCGCCAGACGGTTTCTTTACGTGCTACAACGTATTTCTATTGCAATGTCATTTGTGGTTTCCGATTCCGAAAATCAGTTTCCGATACCTTCATAGGCTCGGACTGTCGATCAGCCAGTTGACCCCACGCAGCTTGCAACAACTCGTTGGTCTCTTGACGTTGAGTTACGAGCGGGGAATAACCCTTAGCGTCGATCATCTTGAGGGTTTACTGAGACCCGAGGAAGCGACGCAAAGGGTTAACTTATGGCTTCGCGCGGAAATAGTCATTGGTTGCATGTCGAACTACCGGTCCTAGAAGAAAAACTTCTTCTATGTTCGTATTGACAGCGCATCAGTTGAGGAGAACTGCATTCCCCTTTTCATAACCGCATGGGGTCGGAAAGGTATGCGATCCAAATGCGTATGATTTGGTTTTTTTTTTTTACTTATTCGCTTTTGTGTTCTGCAGAGACCAAGCCTTTACCTGCATTTCCAGCGGATCTTCCAATTGTTACTGTTTCACTTCAACACGAGGAAGTTAGCTGGGGTAGTTTTTCTCTGCAGTGTGTACGCCATGTGGTTGCCCTTTTTCAATCTCGGTTTTCTGCAGATTCTCCGATTTGTGAAGAGGGTCCTTGCATAGGAGAATTCGTCCCGTACATTCCTTTGATGAGGAGGGGCAAGTCAAGATCTCGAAAATACAAACACTTGGCCGTTGACGATGAAGCAACCGACCGCACCGCCTCTCCTGAAAATATTCTCAGGGATTTCCTCGATAGTCAGGCGGACAAAGGCGTTTGGGCAAATGCGGGCGGTTCATCAACCTCTTACTTCCCGGGTGGTGATCCTGACTATGTTCTGGAATTTGCTAAAGGATCCAAGCAAGCTAACGAGGTTTTTTTATTTAAATAACTTTCAATCAGGCAGTTTCGCTTATCTTCTCTTTTGTAGGGCCTTCTGGCCATGAGCCGAGCTCTAAATGACCGCAATAGCGAAGCTCGTCTTGCCGAGTTTCACGCGGATATGGCAGAAAAAGAAGTTTCCCGTCTTTGGGCGGAGATTGAGGCCAACCAAGCCGAAGAAATGGTTGAGAAGGAGGTAGCTCGTGTAAGGAGCGAGTGCGCGGTTAACGCTCGCCGTGCTAGGAAGCTTTCTGATCAGAGAGTTCGTCGTGCTCGCTGCGCAGGCAAAAGGAATATTGTTGAAGAAATGAGGACCCATCGTGAACAGTTTGTGACTGGCTACTCGAATGCCGAGGTTGCTCAACGGGCCAACGGCGATTATCTCGAGTGTCGCGGTGTTGTTCATGGGTTGTCTCTCACTCAAAACGAGGGTTACTTGTTGGCCAAAGAGTATTCCGTGCATATGAAGCATTTGGATCAGAGGAGAGATATGCAGCCTGAACTATTTCATCTCAGGGCGTGCATGTGAGATCAGTGGAACCCCATTGTGGTGTCACCGGATTCAGTTGAAGTCGGACCTGAGATTCCGGACGCGAGCGACGAAGTCGATCAACCGTGGATTGATGCTAATGTTGGCCAGAGCTCGGCGTCCGTGTTTGATGATTTCGATGTATGATGTTATTGTTTTATGATATTTTTGTTTTTTTTCCGGGACAGGCCGTTGGTGGCTTTGAATCCCTGCCGCTTGGCGGCGTGTATTTGGACAAAAAACAATTTAATAAAAATATTTTCTAAGTATGAAATCCGCGTTTCGTTTTAGATGTAGAGGGAAGAATACGAGTTGTCGTCTCGCATCTAACTCTTGGTGTAGATCGTTCGGTTCGTTTACTCGGAATGTTTTGATTTTTGTGAGTGGCGAAGAGACATTCCTTTACGATCTCGATTGATGCCTTGAGATGTTAGAGACCAGTGTGATGGGTTTAGGGCAAGACCTAGGTTTACTTTCGGATTGAGGCTATGTGATGACTAGTCGGCTTTCGTTTGCCTATTGCGATTTTAACCTGATTCCATACCGATTTAGAATCCGCGATAGGTTCTCGGCTTATACGATTCGTCTGGTTGGAACCGAGCATCTCACTGGGAACAATTTCCAAGTTGCCCAGAAGTGCTAACCAAAAATTTGGATTTCTTTTATAGCGCGCTATTTTATCCTAGTCGGATGTATGCGGACGAGTGGGTCCGTGCGTTTGTTTAGGACGGCTAGCGTGCTTGATATCGCTCAAATGTTTAACCCTAAGGAGTGAATTACTCTCTCAAATAAGAGGTTCAGTTGTAGTACTTAGGGATCGAATCCACATGGAACTGAGAAACACAAAAGATGTAATCCTAAGTGATTATGCTAGGTTGATTCAGTTTAAAATAGTAAATTCCAGTTGTGAGCAATGATCAGTTGCTCAAGAGAATAGGTTTTGGTTTAAAACAATAAAAGAAAGTAGTTAGATTCAAGGTTGCTATTCAGATAATCAAGATTATAATGCTACAGATGTTTTAGTAAGTTGCTTGCAAGATATATAAGAACTTCGATTCTTAGACAGATCCAATAGCAGTCGCTAAATAGACTCATCCATTGATCTTATTGTCGGAAATATCGACCGATGTTTTGACAGCGATATCGGACGATATGGGTTGCCGTCGATCGATAACTCTATAGGAGTATTGATCGATATAGCATAAGATCGAAACGAAACTGTGTTCACCAAGATCATAGACCGGCTCTCGCACATCCCTAGAGGATCTAAGCTTATGCCAAATGATTTCAGGATAATGATTAACAAGTTAAATCACTCCATGATCATACTCTAGTTAGCTACTCTAGAGTAAGCATTAGGGTTCATTTGGGTAATGAATATCACAACTCAACATTCCATAGTTGGGGCTAATCCCTCATAACTTTTTGAACCCTAAATCTAACAAAGGAATCTACTCAGACATGGCTAAGAGATTCATAACAGCAAGGTAATAATAGAAATTCATAAGAATAGAAGATTGAACTCTTGGTTCTTTGGAACAACAAATCTCTTTGTGTGTTTCTTCTAAATCTAGAATTTTATAACCTTTGAGAATTGAGATAAAAATAATACTTTATTGCTAAGTATAAAATAGTATCAAAAGCAAACAAAGCACAAGAAAACTTCAAAAACATGCTTTACCAAAACACATAGGCATAACTATCAATATGAGTTCCATTATGTTAAAAAATCGTCAGGGGCAATCTTGTAATATTGGGAAATACTTGGGCTACAAGTCGGCCAAGTTAGACTTGTTCTCCACGCTTGATATCGATCGATGGTACATGGTGTTCATCGATCGATGGAGTATCTCGACTTCATCTTCTATGAAAGCGTCATCGATCGATTACACAGGGTGTGTATCGATCGATATGTATCATTGTTGTCTGATCTTCATAGTCATCTCAGAAAACTCTCCTTTAAGCTCCATAAGGGCACCTAAATCATCACTTTACTCCAAAATGCTTCTGAACCTGAAAACATACCTAATAGACTCCAAAACATATATAAAACTTATTAAAACATATCAATACCGTGGCTAAAAGTGGGTCAAAATCATGGTATATCAGTGCTCGACGGGGCTAGTCGCCGAGAATTTGTGATTTTATAGTCACGGACGGACTCTTTTGCGAAATATATTCCTTAAGACTTTAGGCGACGTCTTGCCGGTTCTTTCCGAAAATATTTTAGTGTACAAGTTTTGTAGAAACGATTAAGTAGTTGTTACTGCGGAAGTAATTTCTGCATGTTTGGAATTTGTTTTTTGCGTTTTTGATAGTAGCTGAGATTTTATAATATTCTAACTTTATCTTTATAAAAAAGTTTCGAAAATTTCGATTACAAAGCGAATGTTGTAAAATCCGGGAGTATACGAATACTCATATACGCACCCACTCCCCCCCCCCCCCGGTTTTGGAAAGGGGGATAGCTGAACTCGTCTTTAGGCGAGCTGCCTACGTATTCCTTTCGGAAATCAAGCCATCTCGTAGTTCTGATTGTCGGTGCGAGTATGCTTACTCAGCTGTCGCAGACTCTTCGATCACTTTAGTCGCTGGATCGGTATCTTGGTACGGGTTTGTCTCTTCCGGTTGGGTAGAAGCGATGGGTGCGGAAACTTGTTGTTTCTCGACCGTTGCTGGTTTGGATCGTTCTCCGCGGGTGGTGGTGTGTACTTCCCCCGTTTCGGTTTCACGATTGCGACCACCAATGCCTTAGCTTATGTTCGGCTAAGAAGCAAGATTGCGATTGTCTTTGGCATCCCCAGATCGCTGCGACTCCTGTAGGGGTCGGGAACTTGATGCCTAAGTGATATGTCGACGGAACCGCCTTCATGGAATTTATCCAAGGCGTGCCCATGATCACGTTGTAGATGGCTGGGAAATCGACGACCGCGAAGTTGACAATTTTCGTCACTTCCTTGGCTGCGACAGGTAGTCGGATCGATCCCAGAGTCATAGATGTTTCGCCGGAGAAACTAGTCAATGGCTTCGGTATCGGCTCGACCTCCGATAAATCGATTCCCATACGTGCCAACATGTTGCGGAAGATTACGTTGACGGTGCTTTCAGTATCGACCAGGATTCGAGCGACTTCTAGGTCGCTTATCACTAAGTCAATGATGAGGGGATCGGCATGTGGTTGGTTGATTCCGCCGGTTTCTGCTTTGTCGAAAGAGATCACCCCCTTTGAGTGTTATCCGATGGTACCTTCCAACTCTAGCTGGTTTCGGCTTTTTGTTGGTAAGATTTGATAGACGAGACGGTGTCGTTGTAATACTGTGATTCGCCAATGATCATATTGATCATTCGGCGGTTAGCATCGTTACCTTTCTTGTCTTGCCTTCGTCCGCGTTTTTTGCCCGAATGGTTCCCATGAGGTGGAGTTTCCGCTTGGGAGTTCCTGTCGTTTTTTTGAGGGCGATCTGAATCGTGGATAAGATCCTTGACACTGGATATTTCCGAGAGCTCACCCGCGATTAGTTTTGCGGCGAGTCTGGCGCCGAGGACTTTGCAGTTCACGGTAGAGTGCCCACGGGTTTGGTGGAGATTGCAGAAAGAATTCTCGTCATAGTTTGGATTACTTGACCACGTGTTCCCTGTAGTTCGCCCTTTTTCCGATCCGGAGTTAACGGCGTATTTGTGCGCCCGTTGGAGATCCTGCCCCTCGTGATGGACGAATTTACCGTTACGAAAGTTTTTCTTTTTCGGCTTCTGCTCGGATGCGATATCCTTTGCGGAAGCTTTCGTCGGCTTATGCTTCTCAGACAGGATTTTGGTCTCCTCTTCGATGGTTATGTAATCGGTAGCTTTGTGGAGCGCGTCTTGGATCGTCCGCGGTTTTTTTGAGAGTTATCCACTTTCGAAACTTCGACTTGAAAAAGAGCAATTTCCTGAGCGCGTCGATGGCGGCATTGTCGCTGATTCCTCTAACCCTAGCCGTGACAAGTTTGAATCTGCTCATGAAGTCGCGAAGAGATTCGTCTTCCTTCTGCAACAAGCTCCAGAGATCAGCGTCGGATGTTTCCGATTTATAAACATCGAGTACTGCTTGAGGAATTCGGAAGCGAGTTGGCGGAAACTCCCGATTGAATTCTGCCTAAGTTTGGCAAACCACTCGAGCGCCGCTCCTTCTAGATTTTCGACGAAGAGACGATAGTAGCCTGTCTCTTTTTCGTGATCCTTGAGCTTGGTTCGTCCCATGGTGATCTGGAAGGCATGTAAGTGCGCTTTGGGATCAGTCGTCCCGTCGTAGGATGGCACCTTGAGTTTCCCTGGATCGGGTAACTTGACCTCGATGATGCGAGCCGTAAAAGGCGTTTTCCGAGATCCGTATAGCAGCCGATCGATTTCGGGTGCGGCGTTGGTAGCATGGTGAATCTGAGATTACACTGCTTTTACCGCTGTGGCCGTTTTGTTAATGTACTTGCGGAGATCGCGAATCTCCGTTAGTTTGTGGGAACCGAAATTCACACTTGTCGATTTCCGTTAAATAAGGAAATTTAGGAAAACCCTAATTTTCCAGAGGAACCGGATCTCTGCGAAAGCCAACGACAAGTAACCAAATAAATGCGGAAAAATACGAAAAACGTAATAAAACGAATTTAAAGAAAAAGTAGATCTTATTTCGATTTCGCGTAAAAGCGTTGCGATCGTTACAATGGTTTACAAAGGCTTTGGCCGCAGCGCCGTCAGCGAGTTATCAACATAAAAACCTTAAACCTAATCGAGTCGCAGCTCGATGACAAAAGACGGAAAAAGATAAGAAAAAAGGATTTGAATGATTTCGGACTGAACCTTATGAAAGGCTGCCTACGTACCCCTTTCGAGGATCAAGTCGAACGTAGTTCAGTTGATTGAGCTAGACAAGAGATCGAACTGCCTGGGCGAGTTCGTCAAGTAATTGAGCGCCAGTCCTAGAAACCGAATTTGTCGAGAAAAAGCCAAAGTTTCTAAGTGCGAAAAATTCTAAGTCTAGAAAAGTTGTAAAAGTCTCAGATAAGAGCTCTAGATTCCGTTCCTTTGCTTCTGCCCTATGCCTCTTGCTTATATACTCCCTTCCTAGGCGTCTTAGTCTTTCCATTTCGCCCAGTTCGAGTTTAATGGGAATCTTCCATTTATCTCGATCTTTCCTTTTTTCCGCGGAAATCTTCTATTTATCCTCAAACTTGACATTTATCTTCAAGTTTGACATTTATCTTCTTTCTGCGAGTAAATCGCCAAAACGTCGTCATATCTTCGGGTTGGACTTCGTTTAAAGTCGCGAGTGGCTTTTATCGCGTTTTATAACTTTCCGAGCCGTTTTGCGATAAATCCGTTTTACGACTTTAGACGAGATCGTTTCCTGATACGATGCCGTTTTTAGATAAGTTTCTCAAGTTAATCGTAAAGCTAAGCAATGTTCGATGTTTCGATTAATCGTTGCCGTTTTCTACGATTTACTCGGGGTTTTATTAAAAACGCATTTTGTACGATTTTTACGAAAAAATCTAGAATAAATCGTATAGTTTAGGCAACATTCGGTGTTTCGTTTAACCGTTGCCGTTTTATACGATTTCCTCGAGTTCTTTTCGAGAAAACAAAGTTTTACGGTTTTTATCGTAAAACTCGAACGATAGGACAGATCGAGACGAAACGGGAGACATTTCGACCGTAATTCGGAATACGATCGTGTCGAAGGACGTATGCCTTGAATCAAGTATGTGGGAGATTGAGGCTCCGGATGGTCGGCTCGACGTACGGCGAGCTAGTTCAGCTTGGCCAGGTCGCCATATGGCCAACTAGGCGATAAGAACCTGTGGGGCAAAGTCAGTAGTTCGCCTGCTGGCGAACTAAGATGGCTTGGCTTAGTTCGCCAGCAGGCGAACTAGTCGAGGGACTCCTAGTTCGCCTGCCAGGCTTAGTTCGCCAGCAGGCGAACTAGCGGAGAGGCTCCTAATTCGCCTGCTGGCGAACTAAGACGGGCCGGCTTAGTTCGCCAGCAGGCAAACCAGTGGAGAGGCTCCTAGTTCTCCTGCTGGCGAACTAAGCCAGCTCGGCTTAGTTCGCCAGTAGGCGAACTAGTCGTGACTTGTTCGCGTTTTGTGGCGGTTTCGGTTTTTCGCGATTTTGTAAAACGATTCTCGAGTTTTATAAAACGGTCTTCGAGTTTTATAAAACGATTCTCGAGTTTTATAAAATGATTCTCGAGTTTTATAAAACGATTCCCGAGTTTTATAAAACGATTCTCGAGTTTTATAAAACGATTCTCGAGTTTTATAAAATGATTCTCGAGTTTTATAAAACGATTCTTCGAGTTTTATAAAACGATTCTCGAGTTTTATAAAATGATTCTCGAGTTTTATAAAACGATTCTCGAGTTTTATAAAACGATTCTCGAGTTTTATAAAACGGTCTTCGAGTTTTATAAAATGATTCTCGAGTTTTATAAAACGATTCTTCGAGTTTTATAAAACGATTCTCGAGTTTTATAAAACGATTCTTTGAGTTGTATAAAACGATTCTTGAGTTTTATAAAATGATTCTCGAGTTTTATAAAACAATTTTTCGAGTTTTATAAAACGATTCTCGAATTTTATAAAACGATTCTTCGAGTTTTAAAAAACGATTCTCCAGTTTTATAAAACGATTCTTCGAGTTTTATAAAACGATTCTTGAGTTTTGTAAAACGATTCTCGATATTTATAAAACGATTCTTTGAGTTTTATAAAACGATTCTCGAGTTTTATAAAACGATTCTTCGAGTTTTATAAAACGATTCTTCGAGTTTTATAAAACGATTCTCGAGTTTTATAAAACGATTCTTCGAGTTTTATAAAATGATTTCTTTTATATTTTCTACGGAGACTTTTTGCCATTGATTCCGTTGTGACCGATTTTGACACTAACAGTTAGCCCCACAGCTCGCTAGAATCTTGAGCCTTTAGCGTAAGGTTCTTGCGAGTGGTTAGCCAATTTTAGTTAAGTTAGGCAGAATTAATGGTTGGAAAGGTCCATTGAAAGTGATCTTTCCACTCTCCAGGGAGCGGAAAGCGTTTAAGATTAGGGCTGCGCCTTGTGAAGGCTGCCTACGTACCCTTTTGAGGGGATCAAGCCTTTCGTAGTTCGTTTCGGAATTAAGGTTCGTATGACCTGTTTCCTAGCAAGACCTTTATGGTCTAGTTATATGTCGTGTAGGAATTATCGAGCATATTGATGTCGATGGCATCCGGCCTTTGCCGGCCTTGAGACTAGCCTCGTCGGCCGTTTGGTCTGGCCGAGCGTGGCTATTATAGTTTTCGGACTGGCCGTGTGCGGCTCTGAGTCCCTGCCACTTTTGCGGCTTTATTAAAATCAGTTTGCGTTTTTTAAGAGCGTGTTTTTATTCGTATGAATGTAGCGGGAAGAATATGAGTTGATATTGAGGGAGGTCGGCGAGTTGTCGTCTCGCATTCCTTTTTCCCTTAGTGTATCGCCTTGTTCGTTTGCTCGTTTTAGGATGTTTAGTAAATCGAGCGAGCGTTTAGATATAGACGAAGAGACATGCCTTTAGGATCTCGATTCATGCCTTGAGACGTTAGAGACCAGTGTGCTGGGTTTAGGGCAAGACCTAGGTTTACTTTCGGATTGAGGCTATGCGATGACTAGTCGGCTTTCGTTTTTCCTGTTGCGATTTTAACCTGATTCCATACCGATTTAGAATCCGCGATAGGTTCTCGTCTTATATGATTCGTCTGGTTGGAACCGAGCATCTCACCGGGAACAATTTCTAAGTTGCCCGGAAGTGCTGGCCAAAAGTTTGGATTGCTTTTATAGCGCTATTACCCTTGTGTCGGGTGTTCGAGAGCTATCTCCGCGAGATAACTTAAGTTTGTTTAGGACTGTTGTGAGTTTGTTGTGATCAGCAACAAACTTTTTAGGCGATAAATGTTTACGTTGTTTTGGCCTTCGCGAAGGATACGTACGTTAAGAAGTTTTGCGTAATTTTATAGTCGCGGACGGACTGTTAGGTCTTCCAAGAAATGACTTTATCGAGAAAGGTATTTATGTCGAAAAACTAATCTCTGGGCGTCTGCGACGTCTCGCAGTGCTGAAAGTGGGTTTTTATTTTATATGCCGCGTTTCGTGTTCGGAACGTTTGCGCGGTGTTGCGAGGGTTTTGTTTTAACCCTGCTTTGCAGGAACACTTTGGTTCGTTTGCGGATATTCGCAATTAAAACTTACATTCCTGTTAGGTAGTTTTATGATTTGTGCTAGAGCAATTAGGACCGAGAGTTCGTGTAAGTTGTTTCCCCAAACGAAGCGTTTTTCGTTACCGTGCTTTGTGAAGTGTTGACCTTCCAAAATTCGTACGGCTTTAGGAGCTCTGGTACGAGTGTTTTCTTATACGTCGGATTTTGTAGGCAACTTGCTTCGGGAATAGAGTGAATCGTGAAAATATAGAGCTTAGCCGATTTTCGACAAGTTTGCATTATCCGTTGAAAGTATTGGCTTGGCGTGAAAGTTGTGTTTAGCCGCACAGCCAAGGTCGTATTTGGTAGATGATTAGACCACGACACTTTCGTGCTATCGAAAAGGTCGAGTCGGTTTGTAAACTTGGCATTGAAGTGAAGCGCGATCGGACAATAGCCAAGTAGCGTTTGTCGAGCTTGATATGCCAAGTATGCCCGTGTTTATAGAAAACGTTTTTCCGTTTTATGTTTGATTTCTACAGTGAAAGTTTCATATAAACTTTCCTTTGTATGGAAGTTGTTTTTTTTTTTTTTTACTCGAGGGAGACAGATCCTAAGAAGCTCGATGCAGAGCCCGTGTCGAGTCGTTTGCGGGGCGGTCTCATTCTTGGATGTAAACGGGAGGAATGAGAGCGGATGCTTGTGAACCGATGGGCTAAAGAGTGAGATCTTTCAGATCGTGTCGCGAGGAGGCAAAGTTTAGATTGGCCGCCCAGTGCCGGATCGTATAGCTTGGTTTTTTGCTGTAAGGAAGGTACTTTTCACAAAACCTGTTATGTTTACTTTCGAAAGTTACTTCGTTATGACATGATCCTGATTATACGATGGATTTCTCGCGTAAGCAACGGGCGACGAATTTAGTAAACCGATGCGACGCATTAGGTTAACAATGTTTCCGCAGATTTTTCGAGAAACCTTTCCGCTTAGTTTTTGATTCTTCGGTGATGGTTTTTTCGGAGTCACTCGCAGAGTTTTACCAAAATTTATTTAACCGAGATCTAGTCGCAAAACGTTTTAGCGGGTTTCTCGGACGGAATGAATCACATGATCAGCAATATGATCAGTTGGCGAGAAGGGAGGACGTGTTCTCTATTGCTGCTTTGTTTTCTCGATTTTTCTTTTGCCACAAATGTTCTTGATATTATTCCATGACTCACTTGATTCGACGGAAAATGATAGCACTGTTTTGACGCCTAAAGATTTCTCGTATAATTTTTTGATTCTTATACAACACTTGTTTTATCAAGTTCGAGAAGATCTTTATGACTTCGGTAAATTATCGAGTTTCACCCTGAAGTTTCGCAGAGATTTTCTAACCGCATGGTTGCGACGAGAGATGCTGTATAGTCCTCGAGATTATTTCCCAGACAGTTTGGATCAGTCTTTAGCGCTTAAACGGTTTTTAGATTGTCGTTTGCTTTTGGGATGATTTCGACGAGGCGTTGCATCGTCCGAATATTTTTCCGCTTATTTTAGAAAGCGTTTTCTTGATGCGAGGAAAAATGTTCGGCGAAAGAAGAAAAATGAGTTTCGTTTTAAGGATTGGGATGATCGACAATCCGGGTCGATTAAAGACCATGGTGGATCGGAGATGACTTGGAGTATGTCCGATTTACGAAAACTTCTAGGAGCGTTTCGGTTTTAAGACAACGTCCGCGTCTCTAGCTCCCTCTTTCTTTTAGGAAATGAGTACGTTTGAATGTGTGGCGATCGTTTCTCTTAGTTTCATCGATGATTCGGATCGTCTATTCTTCGTTCTTCGTCTTTTGACTTACCGGTCTTCGACGAATTACCAGCAAGAGTATCGGAGCGGGGAGAAGACTTAACCATCGGAGCTCATGTTCTTGTTTCTTCGTATTGCTGGTTTTATTTGACCGACTAGGTGCGCTTTGTATATCGAAAAAAATCAATCACGTGTTTGTGATTGGATGTTTTCGACTTAGCGTGGCAGAGTTTCGAAAAACCGGATTGAGTCTAAAGAGTTCAGATTTCTCATATAGTTTAGGCAAATTTGGTGTTAAGTCAACCGTTGCCGTTTTAGACGATTGATTCGAACTTATACGAAGAAACAAGTCTTTGCGGTTTTATCGTAAAATCCCGATGGAAATTCCGATTGAGACGAAACGAGAATCAGTTCGATCAAGACTCGAGAGAGAAACTCGAGGATTGGTTCAGCTCGACGTAGGGCAAGTCGGGTGAACCCTTTCAGCTCGCCGTGTGGCGATCTGGATGGTCAGAACCCTTGGGGCGAAGTCAGCGTCTCTTGGGAGAGCCAGGCGCTTTGTGCGGGTGATCTAGATTCGTCGAGTTGACTTGTTTTCGTCGTAGAATCTCAACGGAAAGTCCGATTGAGACGAAACGAAAAACCGTGCGATTATTGTTTAGAGTACGATCAGGCTCACCATAGCTATGAGTTGGATTGTGAGGACCCTCGGGGAAAAGTCAGTGCCTTTAGGACGAGGTGGAAAGCCGGTCAGCTCGCCAAGATGGCATGCTAGGTTGCTTGGCCAACTCACCGTCTTTTCGGCTGGATAGTATTGCCCGATTCTGCAAGTAGCCTAAAGTTCTTCCGCGAGCAACCTAGGGTTTTGTCGCGAATAACCTAGGGTTTTTCCGCGAGTAACCTAGGGCTTTCTCCGCGAGTAAAGCTAGGGCTTTCTCCGCAAGTAACCTAGAGCTTTCTCCGCAGACAAGCTAGGGTTTTGCCGCGAATAACCTACGGTTTTTCGGCGAGTAACCCAGGTTTTATTTCGCGAGTAACTTACAGTTTGTTCCGCGGTTTCTGGGAGAACAAGTTTTATTTTTCCGAAAAGTTCTCGGAAAACGTCTTTTGCTCAACCCGTGAGATTTGTCCAACTCGGAAATAAGAAAAACACTACAGGGTTTGATAGATTTTATCGTTGCCTTTAGTGATCTGAGATAGAAATCGTGAGCTTGTTTTGTTGCTCTTCCCGTGGCGAAGAGTCGCGATAAGGTTTTTGATTTTGTTGAATACTACAGCGTTTGCGTGGGCGTTGGCTGTACGAGTAGTCTCTGCTGGAGTTGTTTTACCAGCGTCTTTTTGCGAGTTGCGACTTTGTCTTTCATACATCCAGACATCGTTTTGGTCAAGCGTTTTGTGGTTATGAGTAAGAGTAATCCGACCCCCCTCCTTCTAGCGCCAAATTGTGGGAACCGAAATTCACACTTGTCGATTTCCGTTAAATAAGGAAACTTAGGAAAACCCTAATTTTCCAGAGGAACCGGATCTCTGCGAAAGCCAACGACAAGTAACCAAATAAATGCGGAAAAATACGAAAAACGTAATAAAACGAATTTAAAGAAAAAGTAGATCTTATTTCGATTTCGCGTAAAAGCGTTGCGATCGTTACAATGGTTTACAAAGGCTTTGGCCGCAGCGCCGTCAGCGAGTTATCAACATAAAAACCTTAAACCTAATCGAGTCGCAGCTCGATTCCTACGTACCCCTTTCGAGGATCAAGTCGAACGTAGTTCAGTTGATTGAGCTGGACAAGAGATCGAACTGCCTGGGCGAGTTCATCTAGTGATTGAGCGCCAGTCATAGAAACCGAACTTGTCAAGAAAAAGACTAAGTTTCTAAGTGCGGAAATTCTAAGTCTAGAAAAGTTGTGAAAGTCTCAGATGAGAGCTCTGGATTTCGTCCCTCTGCTTCTGCCCTAAGCCTCTGTCTTATATACTCCCTTCCTAGGCGGTTTAGTCTTTCCATTTCGCCCAGATTCGAGTTTAATGGGAATTTTCCATTTATCTCGATCTTTCATTTTTTCTCGCGGAAATCTTCTATTTATCCTCAAACTTGACATTTATCTTCAAGTTTGACATTTATCTTCTTTCTGCGAGTAAATCACCAAAACGTCGTCGTATCTGAGGGTTGGACTTCGTTTAAAGTCGCGAGTGGCTTTTATCGCGTTTTATGACTTTCCGAGCAGTTTTGCGATAAATCCGTTTTACGACTTTAGACGAGATCGTTTCCTGATACGATGCCGTTTTTAGATAAGTTTCTCGAGTTAATCGTAAAGCTAAGCAATGTTCGATGTTTAGATTAATCGTTGCCGTTTTCTATGATTTACTCGGGGTTTTATTAAAAACGCATTTTGTATGATTTTTACGAAAAAATCTCGAATAAATCGTATAGTTTAGGCAACATTCGGTGTTTCGTTTAACCGTTGCCGTTTTATACGAGTTCCTCGAGTTCTTTTCGAGAAAACAAAGTTTTACGGTTTTTTTCGTGAAACTCGAACGATAGGACGGATCGAGACGAAACGGGAGACATTTCGACCGTGATTCGGAATACGATCGTGTTGAAGGACGTATGCCTTGAATCAAGGATGTGGGAGATCGAGGCTGGGGATGGTCGGCTCGAAGTACGGCGAGATAGTTCAGCTTGGCCAGGTCGCCATATGGCGAACTAGGCGATAAGAACCTGTGGGGCAAAGTCAGTAGTTCGCCTGCTGGGGAACTAGTCGAGGGACTCCTAGTTCGCCTGCTGGCGAACTAAGCCGGCCAGGCATAGTTCGCCAGCAGGCAAACCAGTGGAGAGGTTCCTAGTTTGCCTGCTGGCGAACTAAGCCAGCTCGGCTTAGTTCGCCAGCAGGCGAACTAGTCGTGACTAGTACGCATTTTGATTTTGCGGCGGTTTCGGTTTTTCTCGATTTTGTAAAACGATTATCGAGTTTTATAAAACGATCTTTGAGTTTTATTAAAAGATTCTCGAGTTTTATAAAATGATTCTCGAGTTTTATAAAACAATTCCCGAGTTTTATAAAACGATTCTCGAGTTTTATAAAACGATTCTCGAGTTTTATAAAACGATTCTCGAGTTTTATAAAACGATTCTCGAGTTTTATAAAACGATTCTCGAGTTTTATAAAACGATTCTCGAGTTTTATAAAACGATTCTTCGAGTTTTAGAAAACGATTCTCGAGTTTTATAAAACGATTCTCGAGTTTTATAAAACGATTCTCGAGTTTTATAAAACGATTCTCGAGTTTTATAAAACGGTCTTCGAGTTTTATAAAACGATTCTCGAGTTTTATAAAACGATTCTTCGAGTTTTATAAAACGATTCTCGAGTTTTATAAAACGATTCTCGAGTTTTATAAAACGATTCTCGAGTTTTATTAAACGATTCTCGAGTTTTATAAAACGATTCTTCGAGTTTTATAAAACGATTCTTCGAGTTTTATAAAACGATTCTTCGAGTTTTATAAAACGATTCTCGAGTTTTATAAAACGATTCTTCGATTTTTATAAATTGATTCTTGAGTTTTGTAAAACGATTCTCGAGTTTTATAAAACGATTCTTCGAGTTTTATAAAACGATTCTCAAGTTTTATAAAACGATTCTTCGAGTTTTATAAAACCATTCTCGAGTTTTATAAAACGATTCTTCGAGTTTTATAAAACGATTCTTGAGTTTTATAAAACGATTCTTGAGTTTTATAAAACGATTCTTCGAGTTTTATAAAACGATAACGAAAACGGAAATATTCCTAAATGCTAAGTTTGGTGGTGAAAGCTCTGAAAACTCGTCCTCTGCCTCTGTCCTATGCATGTTGCTTATATACTCCCTTCCTTGGTGGTTTGGTTCTTCAATTTCGCCCAGATTCAAGTTTATCGAGAATCTTCCATTTATCTCTATCTTTCCTTTTTTCCCGCGGAAATCTTCTATTTATCCTCAAACCTGACATTTATCTTCGAATTAGACATTTAACTTATTTCTGCGAGTAAATCGTCAAAACGTCGTTGTATCTTCGGGTTGAACTTCGTTTAAAGTCGCGAGTGGGCTTTTATCGCGTTTTAGGACTTTCAGAGCCGTTTAGCGATAAAACCGTTTTACGACTTTAGACGAGATCGTTTCCTGATACGATGCCGTTTTTAAGTAAGTTTCTCGAGTTAATCGTAAACTTTGACAATGTTCGATGTTCGGTTAATCGTTGCTGTTTTCTACGATTCACTCGAAATTTTATTAAAAACGCATTTTTTACGATTTCTCACGAAAAATCTCGAGTAAATCGTATAATTTAGGCAATGTTCGGTGTTTTGTTTAACCTTTGCCGTTTTATACGATTTCCTTGAGTTTTTTCGAGAAAACAAGACTTTACGGTTTTTATCGTAAAACTCGAACGATTGGACGGATCGAGGCAAAATGAGAGACATTTCGACCGTGGTTCGGAACATGATTGTGCCGAAGGACGTATGCCTTGAATTGAGGACGTGGGAGATCGAGGCTCGGGATAATCAGCTCAGCGTACAACGAGCCGAACCGGACCGGTTCAGCTTGACGTACGGCGAGCTATCCGAGGAACGACTACCTCGTCGTACGGTGAGCTATACGGGACGTGCCTAGCTCGCCGTACGGTGAGCTATACGGGACGTGCCTAGCTCGCCGTACGGTGAGCTTGCTCGAGGCCACTTAGCTCGCAGTTTACGGCGGATGAGGTTTTTCTGCGGTTTTATGCTTAATTCAGACGATCGTGTAATCGGCGTTGTTTCGTTTTTCCGAGATAACGGTTTCCAAGTTTTTCGCGGATTTCCTTTTTTTGGAAACTTCTTAAATTTTTATAAAACGACTTCTCGTGTTTTATAAAATGACTTCTCGATTTTTATAAAATGACGTATCGAGTTTTATAAAACGACTTCTCGAGATTTATAAAACGACTTCTCGAGTTTTATAAAACGACTTCTCGAGTTTTATAAAACGACTTCTCAAGTTTTATAAAACGACTTCTCAGGTTTTAGAAAACGACTTATCAAGTTTTATAAAACGACTTCTCGATTTTTATAAAATGTATTTTTATTTTTTGCGGAGAGCTTTGGCTATTGATTCCGTCGTACCAATTTTGACCCCAACACCCCGTTCCTCTCTAAGGCCATGCGCCTCTCCAAGGCTCCGCGCCTCTCCAAGGCCCTGCGCCTCTCCAACGCTCTGCGCTTCTCCAAGGCTATGTGCCTCTCCTAGGCTATGCGCCTCCATCATGCTACGCGCCTCTACTAGTATGAACTATGAATGGCTTGATCCCCTTCCGAGGGGTACGAAGGCAATCTCCACTGTAGGATGCAGCTATAAATCCAAACACCTTCCATGGTTCCACTCCCGAATGGCCAAACACCCATCCTAGAGGCCGGGTCAACATCATCTAAGGCGGGAAGGCCTCGCAGCCTTCACCATAGACAGGCAACCCCTATCTAAAGACCAATATCTCCTGCTGCTGTTAAGACCCTGGCGACATATACTTGCCCATACCCATATGGCAGTATCCTAAAGCAGGATCTCCTGGTCTATCAACAACTGAACCAGGAGAAACCCATGTCACGACTTGTCTCCTTCCTTCTATCATTCCGTAGGGCTGAGCACGAATCGCTTGTACCAGAAAATACCCTAACAACTAGTGCACCAAATCCTGCAATAAAAACGCTCCGTGCTAAACACAATGAAGGGGGAAAGACGTATAACTGTAAAGTACTGAATCAGCACCATGATTTAGGGAGCGGACAGTGGACAAAACCCTGGAAGCACTTCTTTCCTTCTTGATCAGACGTGGCTAGTAGCTAAAAGTCTGGTGCTTGAGTTGCGCTACTCCAAGCAAGACTGAAACCAGCAAACCAAAGCCTATGAGTGAGCTTCTGCAGAAAGTAGAGTGCAGCATCATAGGATCTCGATAATGGCCTACCTCAGGGGGGCTGAATGTGAATCCTACCCTGAGATCGGTAGTAGCCTACCCAAGGGGGGCGAAATACGATCTAGAAGAAAACACCTCCGGGTTATAAAGGCCTCCGAGTCTTATAGACACATCCGGCTTATATAGAAACCTCCGGGTTATATAAAAGACCTCAGGGTCCAAAACACCTCCGTGAAAGCATCCATCGGATCCTTCCCGTTCTCTATTACTAATCCATCTGGTTAAGAAGACTAAAGTCACTCAAAGGATCAATCAGGAGAAAGAATTAGCCGATATCTCAAAAAGGGGGAAGCTTACTCCATAGTCTGCTGTGACACAACACTTCGGGCTGAGGAGATGGGCCACTTGACGTCGTGCAATGGGGATCGCCCGAGTCCAAAGAACGTTGTTCTCACCACCTATGCGGGCCGGCTGAGTCCCACCTAAAACAAGAGAGAGAAAGAAATCGAATAAACCCATTGCTGATGTTCAAAATATTCGCTCTTCTTACCTACGAAACTCCATCGATAACGAGCCCCGGGAGCGTCATGAACACGTATCTCTCCTGACACTTTTTCAAAAAATACAGCCCTTTCCAGTCATTCTTGGGAAGGTCCTCCACGATAGGAAGACCATTACACGGGCGATGATGGAAACAGCCTTCACCCCCGTTAATGGGAGCTAAATGATAAGCAAAAAGCTTTTCATCGATGCCTAGGAGAAGGCACTCCACATCGCTCAGATTCTGAATGGCTATAAGACTGCGCCAATAAGGAGGATTGAGCTGAGAGGGAGAGATCGGGAAAAAACCACAGAGGTCTGTGATCAATGATGGTATATCTCCTCTAAAACCAGACTCAAAGAAAGCCTCGTAAATGACGATCTCCTAAGGCCTTCCTGTGGAAGCACGCTCTGACGGGTCAGGAACGCGAAGGACAACGGAGGAGGAGAGCAAATACTCCTTTCGCTACTTATTCAGGTCGCTTCCTTCCACTGCCAAAGCGGGACCCACCAGCAAAGGAAACTTTGAGACATAAGACAAGGGGGTCGGAGCTAGAAATAATGTTTGGATTCATCATAAGGATTCGATGAACTGCCAAACCTAGACGCCGGAGAATCCATTCTCCTCTTCAAACTCGATTTCTCCGCCGTCAGAGGAACTCAAGAACCAGAGCGTTTCGACATGCTGAAATTTTTTCTTACTAGATAAAGCGCAAACAGATGGAAATAACAAGATCAGTATTCAGATAAATGGCTAATCTACCCGAGCTGAATGAATTCGGGAGAGAGGAGATACCTAAAAGGTGATGGCGGAACTTCGTTGCAACAGTGTTTGAAGTAAGAGAGAAAAGTATTTAAAGGCATCATGGTTGCTACCTTCTCGAGGAAGCCGCTGATCCCGGATCTCAAGCAGAAAGGAGATCTGATTTTGAATTCAAACTCAAAGAAATCCCGCTCCATGGGGATCCGATAAAATTACCTGATACGGTTGAAGGCGTAAAAAAAAGGAAAGTGAATCTGGCCGATTGATCGTGTCAAGAAATTATCCGCAAAGGGACTTAAGATTTCAGCCACCTCTAAGAATCAGGCACCAGGCCACAATCATGCGCAATTAGTTCCCTATAGGTACAAGCCCCGATCATATCTGCCAAGCTCCAATCTATCCAGGGGAAATGGTTTCATTTCAGGTTCCAAGCATGGCTCCAGCCTCCTACAAACCTAAGAAACAAGGCGTCTAGAGAAATGTCTTGTCTAAGGAAAATCTGCCGAGATAAAACAACTACAATTGGCTCAAGCACCCAGGTTATCCCTTGATTCCAACGATAAAATCAAGGAATAAGGGAAAAACTGTTGGGAAAAATATCCAGGCATCAGAATTCTCCAGCTTCCGGGAAAGACACCGGCCCCTAGAACAAGGGATCGACACTAAGAGAATAGGAGATTAGAACTAGGAGGCTAGAACTAGAGTTTTCACACCAAACATTGTAGTCCCTACTCGATTTTCTGTTTTTTCATGCAACTCTTCTAGTATTCTGTAGTACTAAAATGACCCTACACAAAAATACCCTAAGAAGAAGGATCCAAGCAACGTACCGTTACTTACCTCTGCGCTAATCCAGTGTTTCACTCACGAATGAAACATGTCGCTCTTGATTACCATTACATTTGAGAGTTGGTTCAGTCTGGTTTCCTACGCGTCTCTCACGTTTCATCAAAAGATCAGTTAGCTGACGCTCTAACGAAACCAGTCTCACGATCAGTCCTTAAGCTACACTCTTACAAGATGGAACTTTCCTCCGGTGGTTCATCTTGAGGGGGTGTATAGAGATATAGAAGATATACGCAGCATCTTCAGTCATAACTCTCTATCTCATGTATATTCTGTAATAACTTCTCAATATCTTCGTAGGACTTATCTCTTGTACTATATAAACATCATGTACATGTTAGTTGTAAATTAAGAAAACATTGAAACCTATACGTGGTTCAGTCTAAATATAATCATGTTTGATTTAATATGATGAGTGAATGTAGAGTTTCATTTGTATTAGTCTACAGTTGTTTGCTTGGCACAAGGTTGAGTCTAAATGTGAATATGCTTGATTAAGTATGATGAGTGCATCAACTATTGTGAAAAGGCTGTTGAAAGAGTTCAGATCAGTGGCGGAGGTAGAATAATCTATCATGAGGGTCAATTAGTATTTAACATTTATTACGTGGGTCAATTAACCAAATTTTGCAGTATTTTCCAGTTTCTAAAAAAATTTATACATGTAAAAATTTAGAAATTAGAAATCCACCAGGGTCAATTGACCACCCTGCCAACATGCTGGCTCCGCCACTGGTTCAGATAGTTATTTATTTACGGCACTTCTCTTTTTTCATTACCAGTCTCATACATAAATTTTGTCTCTGAGAGAGAGAGAGAGAGAGAGAGAGAGAGAGAGAGAGAGAGAGAGAGAGAGAGAGAGAGAGAGAGAGAGAGAGAGAGAGAGA
>CAKOAT010686265.1:8045-75576 GCA_932364175.1 Eruca vesicaria subsp. sativa | reverse complement strand
CACTGTGCTGAGCCGTATAAAGTTTTCTTTTCTTCTTATAACCATATAAAGCCACAAACAAAAAAAAAAGAATCTAGGATTAGACTCTAATACGACTAAATCCTATATATGGCAATGCTTTTATTTTCTTAATCTATATTAAAAGTAAAGGCACCCATGAAAAATCGACTGATAAAAGTTGTTTGCAACCTCATTAATGTCATTTTGGTAATTTATTTTTCGACCTTACATCTATATATATATATATATATTGATTTGTTATAAATCATATCACATATTGCATATACCCGAATTATTCTTTCTCTTCCCATTAATTACTCTAACCATATTTCATTTTATATTTCATACATTTATATTGTGTTATAGACCTTATATTACACGGTTTCAATCTATAGATTTCCAACATTATAATTTTTTGGTTGACATTTTTTGGTATATGCATCATATATTGATGATATGATGCTATATTTCATATATTAATATTTTCATATAGTTGTACTACACCTTATATTTCAAAGACTATACTTTATAAACTCATATTACTCTAACCATGATATGATGCTATATTTCATATATTAAGATCTTTTATATAGTTATACTACACTTTATATTTCAAAGACTATATGAGACTATATGAGACTATATGATATAAACTCATACTACATTGGCCTACACTTTGTAGCCAGTGTAGTTGATTGTAGACTTTATATTACAAGAGTTCAATATATAGATTTCCAACATTATGATTTTTGGTTGACATTTTTTGGTATATGCATCATATATCGATAATATGATGCTATATATTAATATTTTCATATAGTTGTACAAGACCTTATATTTCAAAGACTATACTTTATAAACTCATATAACTCTAACCATGATATGATGCTATATTTCATATATTAAAATTTTCATATAGTTGTAATACACCTTATATTTCAAACACTATATGATATAAACTCATACTACACTTTATTTTACATATTTTAAGATTTTGTTATAGTTGTACACATTTGTTAATGTATTATATAATATATTGTCTATATCGACATTTTCATGAGTTTTACATACTATATCAACTGATGTCAAAAAAAAAAAAAAAAAAAACATACTATATCAACCATTTTTTAATGTCTCACAACTTCTATCATTTATTTCATACCTCAAAACCATTTCAAATATAAGGAAAATGAAGAATCCAGTCAAATGTCCTTCGTTTCATGTTTTTAAGACATTTGAGAATGAAGAATCCATCCAAATGTTCTTCGTTTCATGTTTTTCTTCATATGTTGATATATCATCATTCTCATGGTGACATTTAATGGACGAGATACGTTTTGTTAAGAAAATATTGCAAAAATTATTTTCTATAATTATCTTCCTACTAAAATAAATAAATTCCTTCATCTACAAATTTATATATTAACCACAATCAATATCGTGGTTATTTATTCTTTGGTTGGATTTCATAAATTTTGGTAACTTACCGTAGTTGGATTACCATTAACTGTTAAACTTTAAACTTCATATCTAATTCAAAATATATTCAAGAAATATTCCTTATATCTCGAAAGAGATATTTTTTTAAATCGTCTAAATATTCTGCCCTACATTTGCGTAACCTAAATGTATATCTTCCCTACCTATTATAAATATAGCCTCTCTTAACCACTATATTCATCCTTTCTTAATAAACCTAAAACAAAAATGGCGAATAATTTGCAGTTGTCTTTCTTGAGCGATATAAAACCGAGGAAGACTGCATGTCGCATCCATGTCAAAATCCTTCATACATGAGACATTTCATGAAAGACATAGGGGAGACCATGAAAATAATTCTTTGTGATGCAAATGTAAGTTTATCATTTTATATAGATTTATGATTTAGATATCTTCATTTCGTAAGTTTTATATATTTAATATAAAAGATATAGGCCTATAAACATATTTATTTATAACTTGATATGCAACTCTATTAGTGGTCACACAGTAGCTTGCTATCTTTGGGGTAAATTTGTTGAGAATCTTCATACAACTAGCCAAGAAACATAAGGCATGGTGATATGACTTCTACGGTTTGCTAAGATTAGGCAATATAGAGGTATTCCTTGAAAATGAAAACTTTTATTTCGATTTTGTACTAAATGACCATTGTTTATATAGTTGGAAATATGTTTCTACTAACTCAATATTTTGATCTTTCCTTTATTTTTCTGTTTTATGTCAGAAGAAATTACTCAAATGCTTATGATTTATTTTTGGTTATAGGTGAGGTCCAAATCTCAAATGCTTATGATGTAAGTAGGGCTAGGAATCTGAGTCATTATCCGTGGGTCCCGCCCCGCAGCAGGTGAAACGGGTTATAAGTATTTTATGCGGGGCCGGTGCGGGTTGGTTGATTTTGAATTGCGGGTACTTGCCAACCCGCAATTGTTTTTTATTTATTTATTTTTTAAATTGTTTTTTGTTAGAAAAAGTGTTTTTGTAAAAATAAATAAATATTTTTAAAAATATGGTGATTTTACAAAAAAAGAAGACTTTAAAATTTATAAAATATATAATTTTTATTATAAATGTATATTTTTATTATTTTTAATAAAAATTAAATAACTATTTTAAAAAAAGAATATAACCCTTGGGTCTTGCGGGTTACCCACAAAACTAATCAGGGCCGGTGTGGATATAAATTTATTCATTCGCGGGTTGTGCAAGTCAGATTTTTTTACAAAAAAAAAAATTAAACCTGCGGGTTGATGGGTCAGCGGGGCGGGTTTGACCCGCAACCCAAAGATGTTTGTTAATCCTGAAATACCAGAGGTAGATGAATTTAAACAACGGTATTTATTTACTTCAATAAAAAAATGTTTTCACTTTATAATAGTATAGATTAAATTATAAAACTTATTTATTATTGCAGAGATAATGATGATTTTCAAGCGTTAACCTTTGCTGAATCAAACGAGAACAAACTTGAGTTGCAGATAAAGCGAGATAAATGGATGCAAAATCTTCAGGAGTTACTTGAAATATCTGAGGTGTTGCATTTTCAAAAACTATACTAATATGGAAGTTGGCATCTCTTTGATTGTTTATTTATGGATTTATCATTTTCTTAGGAAAAACTATGTAGGGTTATTGCAACAATCTATGCCATTGATACAGATTGGGGATGGTATTATTTTATCTGTTTAAGTTGTAACAACATAAAGGTTTATCCACATTCCTGAACCGTTAGAAATCCAACCAATTTTGGTTTCAGACATTTTCAAAGTATTGATTTCTCAAATTTACTATGGGCCATGGACCCATCCAATTTTGGTTTCAATTTAAAATGTGTTTTAATTTTTCATATTCTCACAACACTTAATTTTCTGATTCTCAGTTCAACCAAAAACTGACTCGGTTATGCAAAACTCAATGAAAGACCCTACTAAAAGGTTAAATATACATCAAATTTCACATATAAAACTATCATATAATAGAAATCGAATCATTTGATACATTTATTTACAACTAAAAAAAAATTCGCGTTTCTCAAGCGCGGGTCAAAATCTAGTTTAGGTTTAAAGTTCATAGGTTCTCAAGGGATTTATTGATTGTTTTAAAATCAGACTTGAGTAAATATAATTAAGTATTTTTTATTGTTAATTGCCACTTTACTTTCTTGAAATATTTTAGGTAATCTGTTATGTAGTGAGCACAGAAAAATCAAAATCCAAAACTTACAGATTCTTTCGATTTTTTAAATTACAGATTTGATTTGAGGATTCGAAAGTTTAGGGGTACGACGAAGATGCAAAAACAGAAATTTTGTTCGAATCGTGTTTGTAACCGGATCTAAAAATTTTCGTTTTCGGGTTGAATTAATATATTTATTAAAAAATGCAAAAAGAGAATGATTACACCAACAAAATTTCCACCTGTGTTATTTTCCACTAAAACTGAGTCTGTTGGATCTGTGACCAGCATTTGAACATGGTACCAATATAATAGAATATTGCAATTTTGTTACTAAATCATTGTGAGAGCATGCATACATAGTCTAGAAAACAAATGTCTTGAATTTACGTTTGAGTGCAATGCCACATAACAGAAATTGCATTGTCGACATGGCAACTTAAGTGAAAACACAGCATCATGTACACAAAATTATCGAATACAGCAACGATGTCCCTGGTTCCACGCTTGCGAGGCGTCTATACCTATAGTATGTAAAACTTAATGGTAGGAGAACAATAAACTGTTCAAGTATTCAGATTTGTCTCCTTTTTGTTTGTATATTCTGTTTTCTTTATCTTTCTTGTGCAAGAACATGTTTTTTATAAGCACTCTTTTTCATACATTACAACATCACATACACATTCATTCTTATATTGGTCTTCATCTACTAGCTAACATTACTTAGACACATTGGTGACCTTACTTCTACTTCTTAGACTCACATACACAAGTAACATCCCAAGTTTAAACTCCAACAACCTCCACCAACTCCTAAGGACACTTTTGATCTCTGGAACCTAACCTTATATTTTTAACAACTACTTTGACTTAGTTTCAACACACTTACTCTCTTATTTTGCCCTCTTTTGTAAACCCATTAACTATATATCATTCCAACTAACCAATTTCAAGCCCATTAACTCTTATTCCAACTTACTAGGCATGTTCAATTAAGATTTCAATTCACTTATTCGGTTTTTCGGCATTTTTATTTTTAAAAGTAGCTACTATATTGAAATCATATATAATTTGGTTTCGTTTGGTTTATATACTGTTGAGTTTCGGTTTATTCGGTCTTATACAAAAAACCAATAACTATATTTATCTTTTATGACAAATTTTAATTTATATGATTATAAATCACATTTATTAAAACATATATATATATATATTAAACATACATATATATATATATATATATATATATATATATATATATATATTACTTATTCTAACTTTTAAATATAACATTTTATGATTTATTTAACTAATAAAATAAAAGTAAGAAATAGTAATATAATAATATTATCATATACCTATATTTTAGCTCAATTTTTATCATTAAAAATTAAAAAGTTCATTTTATTCGTTTTGATGAAAATCAGAAAAACAAAATAACCATTTTTAACTTAATACAAAATAAGAAATTATTAAAATTAATGTTTTAATTATGAATATCACATAAATAAAACATTTTATGTATATATTATTAATTCTATATAAAATTTATATATAACTACACTAGTATATTTTAATTAATCGGTTTTTTTTTTGTTTATTCGGTTGGATATGTTAATATACAAGACACATCCATATATTGTGATTTCTTAAAAATGACATCAATTTAGTTTATTTGGTACTCATAAATCCAAACCACTTCCTATATTTCGGTTTGGTTTGGTTTTTCCGGATTGGACACCCCTACTTCAACTAATCCATTTCAAGGCCAACTTTTTCTTCCTCGGAAAATCTCAAAGTCATCTTCGTGTTCTTCTTCCGCTTCTTCTTGATTTTCTTCTTTGCTCTCTATCATCTTCTCACTATGATTCTTATCTTCCATTTCTTCTGCAGGGGCAATCAAAGGGTCATTCCTTAACAAGAACGGCTATCAAATCCAGGCCAGGTAGAGATGGAATCATCCTTAGCGTTTTCAGTTTGAGCAGCTATGCCACTTCTTGCAGCTGTATGCATAGAGAATAATAATGTAATAAAGGTGGTGGTAGTTATTGTGACCACCCTGGAATTGTTCGTATTTTGTGATTATATGGGTGTATATGGTCACAGTGGAATGCAATGGAGGCGGTAATCTCTGGCGCAAGCTACTGAATGATGGCATCATCAGTCGTCGGCTCTTGCTCCGTCATTGGTATCTTTTCCTAAGCTTGCTATGGGTTTGTGGTTGGATTCTTCGCTCTGGGTTATCGATTGGAAATTGTAGGAACCGTACATTCAGAGTTTGAGGGTGCCCTTCTCTAGGTATCTAAATAGTCGATCTTATTATCTAGTTTTGGGGTTGTGAAGTTTGTTGTTGTCTCGCTATTACTCTGTTTAATTGATTGCGCTGTGTTTGTTTTCGGTCTGGTCCTTTGTTGCTGTTGGTAGTGAGCTGGTGTTGTTTTTTTATCTTTCTGCTACTATTCATTTATTGTTATATCTGTCAAAAATAAAACAAATTGGTAATAATATTTAACAGTTTACAAAATAATACTTGTAAGATAATATCCTTTGGGCTATTCATGGACTTATTCAAGATCTTATCAACCTTCATTCCATCCCATTTTCAAATTTAACAAAAGACAAAACTAAGAAAGGAAAAAAAACTAGAGATAATGATGATTATAATATAAGATTAAGGAGCTATATCTATAATATTCCATAATCTAGATATTAATTTCTCCTTGTAGTGGGAGGTTAAGATACCCCTCTTTGTCATGCATCCATAATTTGACAGCTCTCGTTATGGAATGGGAGGTTAAGCAAGCCCTCTTTTCCATGCATCCTGAAAAAGCCCCAAAACCAAATGGAACAATAGTCTTATTTACCATAAGTTTTGGAATATAGTGAAAGAAGACTTAACATGTATGATTAATCAATTTATCTTTGATGGCACTATGGCTCAAGGGCTGAATGTCACAAACATATGTCTGATTCTGAAAAAAATAACAAGCTAAATGAAATGACTCAATTCAGGCATATCAGTTTGTGTAATACTAGTTATAAGATAATCTTCAAGGTCTTATGTCCGAGATCGAAAAAAGTTTTACGAGAACATATCTCAGAAAGCCAGTTAGCTTTTGTTGCTACAAGACATATAACAGATAATATCATGATCGCACAAGAGATTTTCCATCAGCTTAGAACAAATCCAAGAGGATGTGAATAAAGGCAGATATGAGAAAAGCAATGACAACATGGAATGCGCTTTCATCAGGACAGTAATGTACAAAAGATTTGATTCTCAGCTACATGGGTCGAGTGGATCATTCTCGGCTACATGGATCAAGTATAAGGTCATCATGAATGGTCAAACAAGAGGGAATATCATTCCTGAAATATGTTTATGTCAAGGATATCCTTTGTCTTCTTTCTTATTTATTCTATGCACGAAAGCGCTCGTTGCCTCCTTAATCATGCAGAGAATCAATGGAAGATAACGGGATGCGTGTTTCACGCACTAGCCCCTCGATATCCCTCTTTTTCTTTGCTGATGATATCCTTTTTGTTTGTAAGGCGGAGCCCTGTGGATGAGAAGAAGTTATAAAAGTAGTTAGGAAATATGGGAACACTTCAGGTATGCATGAACTTTGATAAACAATCCTTACTCTTCGGTAAGACAGTCCCTGGGAATGTTAGACAAATAATTAAGGATGCTCTTGGGATCCAGAATTAGGATGGAATGAGTTTATACTTACGGATCCTAGAAGATATCAGCGGAATAAAATGCAAGCTCTTTTTCTTTCTTAAGGACATATTAGAAAATAAATTTAATGGCTGGACATGGAAATAGTTATTAAAAGGAGGCAAAGAAGTGCCAATTAAGACGAGTTTCTTACTCCCCTTGGAGATCTGCAAAAAATCAAGTGAGTGTCATTGTACACTTTTGGTGGATGAATCCACCAAAGAGACGAATTCAATGGGAAAATGCGAAAAGTATGTTTATAAATAAAGGAGGGAAGAATTGGATTCTAATTATTCATGAGTTTAACAGTGTTATACATATGTACTAACTTATATGCAGAAAGACCTCAACTGTTGTTGGATATTCAAAAGAAGATCCATTCAGGCTATGATGTTAAAGCATGGGAATATCCATGGATATGACTCACCTGCAAGGCCGGCTAGACCAAATGTCCGAGTAGCACACTACAAGATGACAAGTAGTGATTTTATTAATGAAGAAATAAAAGAATAAGATGTTGCAATGCTTGAGAATTTTGTAGCACAAGAAGATAAATCTTTGATTAGAAGTTTGGCCATAAACGATCTTTACATCGAATGGTGGTTTGTTTCTTGTTAAGTTAGGATAATGGATGACCAGCAATTTACTAAAATCTGAAGAAAATGTTAAGATCTTAAGAGAAGATTCTAAGATTTTAGGATATATTATATTCGTCGGGACAAAATGGAACAGCATATTTATTAGCTAGAACCGCTTGTTTTTTCCTAGGATTTGGTTATTATATTCCAATATATTTACCTACACCATCTTAATCTTTAAGTAATATAATAGTTTTCTGACGTCAAAAAAAAAAAAAAAAAACAAAAGTGAAGAACTCAACGTATAAAAATTCGTGGATATATATACATATGTATAAAAAATTCGTAAAAGGGAACATCACTGAAACAAAATTGTATAACTTTATGATCTAATTTTTTTTCTCTTGTGATTCAATAGGTTGTATAAATATTATTAACACTGAAGTATCTTTTGGTGCTCTTTAGAAACATAGATAGTACTATTAAAATAAATATATTTGAAAACATAAATAGTAGTATTTTTTAATATTTTCTTTTATTTACATATTTATCTATTACATTTACAATAAACTAAGAACTTCCATTTATATTTTTTTTATTTACAGATTTTTTCATCACATTTAAAATTAATTTAAATTAATTAATTACATTTCTGAAGCTGATGATGTTATTGATAATATAGAATATCAGTTACATCAAGTTATAAAATTCTTAATATTAATATAATGTATAAATAAAACAATTATTAACAAACATCTATTATAAAATAATATATTCTACTACATATATACAAATTACAAAATATAAAAATATATAAGATATTCTCTTATAAAATCAACTGTTTATGAGTTTACGTTGAACACAAGTTAAATCAAACATTTGCGCGGGAGCGCGGGTCAAAATCTAGTTTATCTTTCAAAAACTCTGAAACATTAGACCAAAAAAACTCTAAAACATAAGAAACCTAAACACGCATGAATTCAAAACACTAAAAAAAATTTTAATTTAAGTTTTTCTATAGTTTTAAATCAAAATGATAATAAAATGTACTCTTACATGTAAGAAAGTGTAGGTTTTCAAAAGAGTCTATGAAACAAAAGTTGGAAATAACTTTATACAAGAATTCTCTCTCCTCTCTGACCTTTCTCTTGCGGAAACCCTAATCTACAAAATCCCAGGCGGCCAGCGGCTTTTCATTTCATCATCGGTCTCCCTCCACTATGTTTCTTCGTTTTTGGGTCTTCACGCCTTTGTTCTCCTGATTTTGATATGCTTGCGACTCTGGCTTGTTGAGATTCTCATCGGTTTGTTGTTAGATCTGAGGCTTAGCTGGAGAAGTTGCGAGATTTCCGGTGAGACGTAGGCGTGGAGACTCGGATCTTCGAGTATATCGACGGTGAAATCTTTCTTTGGTGTTGGAGTTGCGTCTCTCCTCAGCTCGGTAAGGTCTCTGGAGTGAGGACACTCTATGAAAGCTTCGGAGCTCTGGTGATTCGTCGGGTCTGGTGGTGTTTCTCTCAATTTAAAGGACGACAGGGAAGCCGTCGGATTCGCAAATAAATCATCGGGGTCTTGTGGGTTTGTACTATTTGTTGTGTGGTAGTCCGTAACCGGCCGGTAGATCTCAGGGATGGCGGTTCTCCGGGGTACGTGTCTTCTCCGGCGTGGACTTCCGCTTCGACAGGACTGAGGACGGAGATGCTAGTGGAGCTCGGACCTTGAACAACGACGACCAACAGCAGAGGAGGCAGCTAGGGTTTCGGGTGTCAGATCTTTTCGGAGGTTTTTGGCATTTGTAACCGCGGGACACATCCGATGGTGGTTCTCCTGTAGATATACTGTGGACGGAACAACCAGCTGGCTTTGGACACCGCAGCGGTTGTGAGTTGCGGATAATCGGAGGAGTGAACCACCGGTGTTCACATCGGAGTTGGAAGCTAAGCTTTTTGTTCTCTTTTTCCATAGATATGATTGTTTAGTGTTTGTTTTGCTTGTTCTCTGTAATCTAGCTATGTTAGTTTCTCCGGTGTACCGAATCGGCGATTTGTACCGACGCCCTTTAGAGGAAGAAATTATTAATAAATAAATATATTTAGAAAACAAAAGAGTCTATTTACACAAATTTGTTTTTTCAAATTATCCATTTGAATTTGTTTTTCATATATAGATCTAATTCTTTTCGAGTTGCCTATAATTTTGAAAAAAAATATTAGATTCATAAATATTTCAAAGTCAAAATATTAATACTTTTTTGAACTTTCAAAATATTAATACTTCAAATATTTTTTTCTTTAATTACGGTTAAAACCTAGGATGCTACATGAGTGTGGATTGATATAGAGTTAGTTAATTTTAAAAACTGGGCAATTTTAAAAATTTTGAAAGTGTTAGAGAAAATTTTGTATATTGACATTTATTTTTCTATAATGATTTTAATAATTTAAAATGTTCTATATGTTAGTACTGCTAATTTTAATATATTTATATAACTGTGTTAAAAATAAAATAGATTAATAAATTATTGGTACCTAATTTTTTGAGTAACAATAAATTTATGAAACAAAAATCATCAAACCAATAGACTAGATTTATTAAGAAGGTGAGAAATTAAACATTAATAAAATTTAATAAATAATTAACAATCATTAAATAGCATCTGTAATATATGACCGGAAAAGATTTAATGCTATAAAAGTAGTTATGACAATAAAAACCTTACTAATTAAGCCTTGAGTTAGATCAGTGTACCCAACTCTTTGAACAAAATATAATAATTACACCTGTGTTTCTGGTCCAAGATTGTGCTTTTGGTTTCCTAAGCTATACTGATTATGAAGAAAAATCTTACAAGACGGGAAATAAATAGTCAAAGACATAAATTCATATCCTAATTAAAGGCCCTCCAAATCACAATCTAGATATTAGAGTTAGGAAAAAAATCATCAGTCCCAAGTGTCTGAATTTTATTCGTTAGTCAGATCATAAAAAGTTATGGCCACGTCACAAGCCGCATGCCCTCGTCGTGTCTCCGCTCACTCTACAAAACGTATCATTTATTTTCAGAAACGTCGCATAAAAGCTCTGTAACATACACAAAACAGAGAGAAAGAGAGACCGGGAGGATTTGAGTATCAGATCAAACCAAAAATGGGGAAGAGAAGTGGAGTCTCCGCTGTGAACGTTGTATTCGGGTGGCTGAGACAGCAATCGAAAAAGGTTAAGATAGCTTTAGGGGTCCTCCTCTCTCTGATCCTCGTCGTCTTTCTTAGATTCACAGTCAAGAATCACAGCCACTTCTTCATTGCCTCCGAGCTCATCCATGCCGCCGGAATCATAATTCTCATCTATAAACTTACCCGTCAAAAGACTTGCTCCGGTAAAACAATCATGGTTCTATTCTTTTTCATAACAGAAGTGAACGTTTATGTATTTATTGTGGTTTGATTTGGTTTGGCTTATTAAAAATGTGAAATCTGTAGGGCTTTCTTTAAAGTCTCAAGAAGTGACAGCAGTGTTTCTTGCTGTGAGGCTGATCTGCAGTATAAACATGGAAGGTGATATCCACACAGTTCTCGATTTCGCCACTTTGGTTTCGACTTTGTGGGTCATTTATATGATTCGGTTCAAGCTTAAAGCGTCTTATATTAAGACTTTGGACAATTGCCACCATTACTATGTGGTAATATGGTTTTGATATACATAATGTGATTTGTTTGTTTATGTCTTGCTCAAGATGATTATAAGCAACGTGATTTTTTTTTCTCTGCCAGCTTGTTCCATCTGCTTTCCTTGCATTTATTATCAACCCGAGTACGAGATATAGTTACATCAACCGTGTCATGTGGGCGTTTTGCGTTTACTCGGAATCTGTCTCTGTTCTGCCTCAGCTTCGATTAATGCAGAATGCTCAAGTAAGCCTCTTTTGAGATATTAATGTATTATGTATGCCAATGTTCTAGTGGTTGAGTATTCGTCCTTGGTCTATACCGTGTACGTAGTTACTCTCTTATGCTGGCCACTGACGTTTGAAGTAGCTAAAATACCCGGTTGGGCCAAGACTAACCCAATTATGTCGAATGACAAGTTGTAACTTGTAACATATTTTTTTTAACAATCATTTCAGTTCATAGAGCCTTTCACAGCTCATTACGTGTTTGCGCTAGGTATCGCTAGATTCTTAGCATGCGCTCATTGGCTTATCCAGGTAAAGTTCGAAGACTCTTCCATAACCATTGAGCTTTCATGAATATTAAGTTGAAGAGACCAATGGTCTGAAAATGTAGGTCTTCGAGACTCGTGGACGTTATCTATGGCTGATCGGCGATGGTTACTTTTGGCTCCCGGTGTCTTTATTAGCCGAGGGAGTTCAAACGTTCATCCTTGCTGACTTCTGCTACTACTATGTCAAAAGGTAATAATAGACTTTGTGAACCTTCTTCACAAAACGATTATATTTCTTGTAACCATTTGGGGGCTTGGCAGTGTTGATGATGTGTTTTAATATATGTTGCAGTGCTATGGAGGGTCAGCTCGTACTGAAGATGCCTGTTTAGATCGCCGTTAGAGATGAAAATAGATACATTTTGTTGCTTTTGTCAAAGCTACATGTAACCAAAGTATATGCTTAAAATAATCTAGACAGGTTTCTCTCTTCATTTTTCCTGCTTTTGTTGTTTCAAAAGATTCTTTAAAAAATGTTCCTTTTCTGTTTTAAGTGTTTGAACTATTTCATATTGTTTCGAGAGCAAGAGAGCATTTCTTTAAAGCATCCTTTTGGATGTACTGAAACCAGGTGGGTAGAAAATTGAGAAAATTGACTTCTCACCTATATGTGACAACAATTAGGGATGTTCACACAACCCATTCCTTGGCATAAAGTTAAGATATAACCCCTTGATGCAGCGTGGATATTGCTTTCCTTTTTGGTTTTGGTTTCTTTTCCTTTTTCGTTTTAACGTTAAGATAAATGTTAGTTTTCTTTTTTCTTTAATTAGGAATAAGACTTATGGATAAATGTTAATCCTTGAGGACTTAGGGTTTTTTTACATTAGCTATATATATAGTCATCTCTTGGCTTTGTAAGAGATAACATTATTATTGATTTATAAAAACAGAGCTTTTGCTTTAAACTCTTGATTATGACTAGTTCATAGGTTGAACTCAACGGATTCAAGTTTATAGGTACGTTTGAGCATTTGTAGACTAAACAATCGTCCTATTTTTATCGGTTACTCTATCAGTTGGTATTAGATTTCAGGCGTTTGATTTCTTAATCAAAAAATCGATCATGGCACCACGCAAGACTATGACAGAAGAACAGCAGGAGGAAGTACGCCTTATGTTCGAAACGTTAACCACAAATCTTACGGGGGCGTTACAGACAGCTGTCCAAAATGCCCTTACCACCGTTCTTCAGGATCAATGCGCTCAACGTGAAGCTCCAGGAGATCAACACGGTCCACGACCTTGTCCTCGAGAGGCTCAACTCAACGCATCAGATGATGATGAGCTCGTCGACAACCTTTTTGCTGACCAAAGATACGACCAAAATCAACGTCGCGGTGATCATCAAGCACAACAACAACGGCACGATGAACAAGACCAACGAGCCAACAATCAACCTCGATGGGAGACTAGTTTTCGTACAGATATTCCTTAGTTCCTTGGAAAAATAAACCCAGAAGATTTCATTGATTGGTTAACACGGTAGAAGAAATTCTGGAGTTCCGACAAGTTCCTGATGACATGCGAGTCCCTCTTGTTGCAACCCGCTTCAAGGGAAGGGCTATGGCGTGGTCGCAAAAGCTCAAGGAGTCACGTCGACAAGATAATAAACCACACATCAACTCATGGGATCGCTTGACAAAACACATGTGTCGCACCTTCTTACCGTACAATTACGAGTGTACCCTATACAACAAATTGCAAAGCCTAAGACAGGGTTCACGTACCATTGAGGAATATGCAACCGAGTTCTTCTACATGACAGCTCCCATGACTGCAGGCGAAACGGAGAAGAAATTGATCTCACGATTCATTAGGGGATTACATTCTCAACTTCAGCTTGCGTTGGCACAGTTCAACCCAACAACAGTTTCCGAGGCTTATCAACGCTCACTCTCTATGGAGTTACAGCAGCGATTGTCTTGGTCATCTTCGTCACGCTCCCGTCTTCCATCTTCAGCTGCAGGCGAGAATACCACACCTGGTACGGAAGGTACAACACAACGTTCAGATCCTACCAAGTCAGCCCCAATAACTACACTATTGCTGCTTCAAGACCAGCTCGTACCAACGCCTTGCATTCTTTTTCATGTGGAGAGCGTGGCCACATTAAGACTAATTGTCCCAAACAAGAAAACGAGGTTGATTATTCAAGAAAACAGAGGAGTCTGAGCCCTGATATGATGACTATGATGCTACTGATGACAAGAATCCTGAGATTATTCAAGGTGATACGGGTCTTAGTCTCGTCCTCTGCATGAACTGTCTATTACCTAAAGCATCACAAGAATCATGGCTTCGCACCAACTTGTTTTGTTAAACCTGTACTATCAAAGGGCGGGTCTGCAAACTCATTATAGACTCCAAAAGCTGCACTAATATGATGTCTTATGAGGCAACTCAGAAACTTGGCCTCACCGTCACACCACACCCATCGCCTTATCTTCTTGCTTGGCTGAACAATGGCACCGAAATCAATGTTTCGAAGCAAGTTCTTGTCTTTGACAATTGCACCATCACTCTTGTTTCGTCCAAGGAACAACCTGAACCAAGTACTCGTACGAGTAATGCTGCAAACAAAGACGCCCCTTCATCAGCAAAATCACTTTTAACTTTTCCCAAAAGCGACTTTGGAAAGAACTTTCAGGACGTGGATGTTCTTAGGGCTCTGGTCGCTACACCAGTAACACCTATGGCATCTCACGAAGCATCTCGAGCGTTCACCCCACTACTACAAGATTTCAGTGATGTCTTCCCTGACGAGCTTCCAAGTGACTTACCACCATTAAGAGACATCCAGCATCATAATGATATCGTTCCTAATGCAGTACTTCCTAACAGACCTCATTATCGAATGACTCCACAGGAACATGACGAATTTCGACGTCAAGTTGAAGAACTCCTTCAGAAAAGCCAAGTTCGTGAAAGTCTCAGTCCTGCTTCTGTACCCGCTTTACTCATTCCCAAAAAAAAGATTGATCATGGAGGATGTTTGTTGATAGTCGAGCAATCAACAAGATCACAGTTCGTTATAGATTCCCTATTCCGCGCCTTGATGATCTACTTGATCAGATCGGTAAAGCAACAAGGTTTACCAAGTTGGACTTAAATAGTGGCTATCACCAGATTCGTATTCGTCCAGGAGATGAATGGAAGACCGCTTTCAAAACGCGTGAGGGTCTTTTGAATGGACAGTCATGCCTTTTGGACTCTCTGATGCACCAAGTACATTTATGAAAGTTCTGAATCAAGCGTGTCGCCCTTTCATCGGCAAGTATGTGGTCGTTTACTTTGACGATATCTTGATATTTAGCAACGACTTGCCAAGCCATCTATCACACTTAAGAAGTGTCCTCGAAGTTCTACGTCGTGAGAAGCTTTATGCTGCACTTCACAAGTGTGTTTTTGGGGTGGATCACGTGCTCTTTTTGGGCTACATAATCTCCAACAAAGGATTACAAGTCGACCCAAGCAAGGTGGGAGCTATTCAATCATGGCCTACGCCTCGATCTATCAGTGACGTATGAAGTTTTCATGGCCTTGTTTCATTCTACAGGCGATTTGTGCACCACTTTAGCAATATTGCAGCGCTTCTCACGGATTGTATGAAGGGCTCTTCGTTTGTTTGGAATTTGTAAGCGAATAAAGCCTTTGAAAACCTTAAGCAACGACTTGTCTCTACTCAGTTATTGGTGTTACCAGACTTCACTCAGGTTTTCGAGCTGAATTATGATGTGTGTAAGTTTGGAATTGGCGCGGTCCTCAGCCAGTTAGACCACCCCATTGCTTTCTTTAGCGAGAAGATAGCGGGTTCGCGCACTCGTTATAGTAACTACGACGTGGATTTTTATGCTATTGTCCAGGCTATTAAACATTGGAGACATTATATTTTCCATCAAGAATTCATCCTTTACACTGATCATGATGCCCTAAAGCACTTGGGAAGCCAAGATAAGATTTCTTCACGTCACGCCTCATGGATAGCTTTCCATCAGCAATTCACTTTCGTGATAAAACACATGTCGGGTAAGTCCAATAAAGTCGCAGATGCTTTAAGCCGAAGCCATTCCTTGGTGGCAACATTACATGTTTTGGTGCCTGGTTTTGTTATCTTGCCAGATTTGTATGCATCGGATCCATATTTTGGTCCGATTTGGTCTACTTACGTGATGGTGTTCACTCCGAGTTCATCTTACAAGATGACTATTTGTTCAGAGGTACTCGTTTGTGCATTTCGGATAGCAGATTCGACTAAAGATCATTAAGGAATTGCTTGAGGAGGGACACGTCGGTCGGGATCGAACACTGCAGGTGGTCGTGGATGCTTATTTCTGGCCTTCACTCTGCAGGGATCTATTGATTTGTCGAGCGTTGTGTTGTGTGTCAGCAATCTGAAGGGCATGCATCTAACTCGGGTCAGTACTTACCTCTTCCTATTCCGACTCAGTTGTGGTCTGATGTTAGTACGGATTTCGTTTTGGCTCTTCCTCGTACTTAGCGCGGGCATGATTTTATCTTTGTCGTGGTTGATCGTTTTTCTACCATGGCTCATGATGCAGGACTTTTCAAGGGTCCTATGATCAAATTAATATAGTATAAAAGGTTGTCGGACCCACAGAGAACTAGAGACTTGTAACACTAAGAATACACAAGCTTTCTTAATCTAAGCAAACAAGAAGATGGATGATTCGTAACAAGCAAAGATCCTAAAAATATAAACAAAGGTAATCTCAAATCCAATAAAGAAATAAATGCAAGAATAACTTTCGATCAGATGATAAGGTAGAATCCATGGGATTAAGGCAACTGATCTAAAGCAATTAAGGTTAATCAAAATGCATCCTTAAGTCTAAACAATTTAACTAAGCAAATTCTCGGTCTAGACAAATGCTCATTTGCTTAACCTAATCAAACACAAATGGCCATTGGCTTAATTAATTCAAGCAATCATTATGAGTAGGGTTAATCACTATCTAAACTTCTTAGATACAAATAGTCATTGGCTAAGAAGTCTTAGAGCTAACTAAAGTTAGTTCAGTCATTTCAACATACACCTTGTGAGCATGAAATGACTAAGGTTCAATTTTAGAGTGATCAAGTCTAGAATAACATTAAACACACTCTAATAGCAAGGAAAAACACTTAAATGTACACTTAATCACCTTAAATCTACCTAACCCATGGATTCAAAAAGTGTCTACTCTCTAATCTTCATGAGAAACCTTAAACCCATGATGGATTCAAAGTTAATCATGTTAAAGAGAAGGAGAAACAAGATATAGAATGAAGTTCTTCTTTAAGATGATGAAAATGTTCAATCTTTTACAATAGGAGACAAGTTCTTGAGAGAAAATGAGATACATTAGGGTTTTTGGAAGCTAAAACTATATATAGAAAATCCAAACTCGTATTGGTTTAATTAAATTAAACCAGGCCAAACCGGTTTAACCGGTCAACATCTTGAAATCACGTGTTGTCTTCTTCGCAGCAGTCTCCCTTGGCCGCTGTAAGCCTATGTCTTTCTCGAGCAGTGTCATTAGACCGCTATATCATGTCGATATCAAAAAGGGAGGTGGAGATGCGAAGCTAGCAGCCAAGCAACACCGCTATGTCAAGCCGCTGAGATTGCTCGTGACTTTATCTTCTTAGTCTCAAGCTTCACTCACCATCAATCCATCTTCCTCGCGTACCGGTTCAAGCTCGCGTTCAAGTCCGTTGCGTCCACTCGCCGTGTCTTAACTCGCCGGTGCTCCAATCATCAATAGAAACCTCCGTCATCACCATCTCCCTCGCTGTCTTGTCCATCGTCTTCTCGTCGGAGGAAGCTCGAGCTTCGCGCTGTCGGAATCGAATCTTCTCGTCACGGAACCAAGAGGAGCTCCATCAAAGATCATAAATGGTGGCTTCTAGACTATTTCCACATTAGGTCCTCCAACTCCTTTACTTTTTCATTTCTGCCCCCAACATTTATAATATGAAGAGAAGACCCCCAATCAAACTCAAATCTTTCTGATCTCACAATTTTGCCCAAGCAAGCATTCCGAAATTGCAACATTAGTCTCTGAATTTTCGTCTTCTTTCTTTCTGCCCCCACAGTCTTAAATATGCAGTTTAAACTTTAATTTTCACCATAATTGTGAAATTTGAACCCTGTTATATGCAAATGAACTCTCTATTGCAGTATACACACCTAATATGTAATCTAAATGATCAATATAAACTAAAATAAGATATTAAAAACTTATAAAAACATGAGATATCAACTCCCCTATACTAGTTCTTTACTTGTCTTCAAGTAAACTTGTTAAAAACATAAGGAAGAGAAGTATGAAGATGGGAAATTGTAACAAAAAAAAAAAACACTTCCTACTACTCAGCTTAGCATCCTAAAGAAACATAACAATAAGCATGAGCATGCTCTCTTATTGTACTCTAGCTTCTCTAGACCTATCAACACTCTTATGCCTTTAGACTAGGAGCATAGCTCATCAATCAACAAGTTCCTTCAACGAACTCTCACATTGAATCACAAAGACACACAAGGTAAATTCTCACAAATGGGCACATGATCTTAATCATTTGGCTTAGTGAATAAAACGGTTTAATGTGAAACAAGAGGGGTTTCAAATGCATTTTTCATGGTGGTTTACACTCAAAGATAGTAGCTAGATCATTATGAGAAATTTATCTAAGATTACAAGCAATTCATGCATACATAGATTCATTCTCATCATTCTACCATTTTTCCAAGTGATCCCAAATTCTACCCTCATATTACATCATCCCATAACTCAAAATAATACTCATTTACATCACTCACCCAATGAACAACTCTCTTTTTCTTTTAACTCAACCAATTAGGGACTTCTTATTCACATTTCTTAGCTCTAACTTTTTTCTTATTTTCCTTTCCCCACTATCTTATTGATCTTTTTTTTTTAATTTCTTATAAGGGGGAAGGTTTCTTTAGACACAATCTAAAGCTTTTTCTTTTTTTTTTCTTTGGTCCCTAGGGTTTTTCTTTTCTAATGATACTCTTGTATTCATCTTTCTCAACTTTCTCACATCCCAAACCCAAGACATTAAACCTTTAGAGCACATAAACCCACTCACCATCCTAGATGCTAGCTCAAATGAGGTTTCTATGCTAGCAAGATATGAGAACAAATCTATGTAGCCTCCAATACTCTCAAGATTTTGCAGATGACAAGCTATCAAAAAAGGCCCACTCATGGAAATCAATGTTTGGTTCCAAAAGAATGGCTAGGGTTCAAGGGTATGGAGTGCCATTTAAGTTAACAAAGAGTGGTAAAATAGAATAAGATAACCCAAATGTGTATAATATCCATGACTAAGTATGCAAGTGCCCATATGCAAGAGAGATTAAGTTCATTAATTTCAAGTTCAGCTCGGGGTTAGTTTCAAGAACAATGCTGATATCAAGCAAGCAAAAATGTTTCAAGAAGAATTTTCAAGGCTTGAAGCATGCAAGCTTTTCAAGAGATGCTTAAGCTACTTGCTGTGATTAACTAGGATGTCATTTTGAGTTCTAGGCATGTGTTCTTTACAAGGTTAGCTCCAAATGCATGAATGATGTCTATATGCTTCTAGACTCAGTTCTAAAGATTTAATGATGCAACTAAATGCTTCTTTTTGTTGCTTTTTGAAATTTTTAAATTTTCGTGAGTTTTCTATGCAAATAAATATGAAATGCAATGCATGAGACTAATGACAAGTAAACAAAACATGAAAAATATGAGATAGTAGACTCTCCCCCAAACTTACTTCACGCAGTCCCTTGTGTGATAGTAAACTCCAAAGAGAAATCAAAAGAAAATAAAACATGATGAACTAAGTATTTACAAAGGTATAATGCACTTACTTGAAGTTGGCCTTGATGAGAGGAGGTAATAAGGAAGGAGGGCTTGTTGTGATCTTGGTAATGTCGACATGACCTCTTACATGATTTAGAATTCCCCCAAACTTGTCCCCAAACTTATTCAAACGCATTAAAACAAGATAAAAGATAGATATATATATATACAAAGTATAATCATGGGATTTCCTCTCAAGTGATCTTGTTTTAAGTCTTTAGCTTGACTTTGTGTTCTTGCTAATCATAAGTATCAAAAGGTTGAGCCAATGCACCTTTGGTCCTCTTCCTACAAGAACAAGAAACCAAGTGCGCAAATGAGCACACTACTGTCCATAGAAAATAGACAGATTTTTCATCAAAGACCTTCACTACAGATGTAGCATGAATTATGAAATACTCTTTGAATTTCAGATGGTCATGAGAATCAAATGCATTTGGTGGAAACACAAAGTCAACAACTGGTTCAGATGAAGTTTTAACAAAGTAGTCAACTTTATTTCCATCAATCAAATAAAGCATAATGTTCTTATTCTCATGAAGGTTCTCAAGCAAGAGCTTATCCACATCAAATTCATCCCCTAAATCAGGTAGTTCAAGAAGAGGTCTAGGTTCATAAAGCATTAAATACTTAGATTCAAGATAAAATGAAGCACATATATAACTCTTGTCAAAACAAGCTTCAATATGATCTTGAACAAGCTTTTGTATTCTCAACTCATCTAGTTTCCTAGTTTCACATATCACATCAAGACATTCATTTAAAAGCACCAAAGAATCAAGATTAGGAGCAATGTTCTCACCACAAGGCAAGCAAATTTCCTTAAGTTGAAGTTTTAAAGTATAAATGCTTGTACCTTCCAGCTAAAGTGGTGGAACCCAATACATTACCTCATTAAGGGCACAAGCAGCATCAAACTCATCTTGAGTAACTTCCCTTCCTTCAAACTCTGCTCTATCTCTAATGAGGTGTATCCAGACCATTTGTGTTAGATGTCTCATTGGCTTGCCCCAGTACTCTCTCATTCTCTTAAGCCTTTGTAGCTTCAATCTTTGGTCTGGTGTGAGTATGCGTATATCAAAGGATGGTGGCTTCACATGGCTGATCTTCAATGTGATCTTCAAATATGTCTTCCTCTTTTTGTGGCTTCTCAAAGTAGCTTGAAGCCATCTCTACAATAACAAAAGCTAGAAAAAAAAAGTTTAGTAACTAGACAGAGCAAAACAAATGATAAGAAAATAAAGCTTAGTCTCAAGGAAGTTTGAAATCCTAGTGATAAATCTACTTAGTTCCCTGGCAACGGCGCCAAATTCGATGCAGGATTTTTCAAGGGTCCTATGATCAAATCAATGTAGTCTAAAAGGTTTTCGAACCCACAGAGAACTAGAGACTTATAGCACTAAGAATACACAAGCTTTCTTACTCTAAGCAAACAAGAAATGGATGATTCGTAACAAGCTAAGATCCTAAAAATATAAACAAAGGTGATCACAAATCCAATCAAAAAAATAAATGCAAGAATAACTTTCAATCGAATAATAAGGTAGAACCCATGGGATTAAGGTAACTGATCTAAAGCAATTAAGGTTAATCAAAATGCATCCTTAAGTCTAAACAACTTAACTAAGCAAGTTCTAGATCTAGAAAAATGCTCATTTACTTAACCTAATCAAACACAAATGGTCATTGACTTAATTAATTCAAGCAATCATTAAGAGCAGGTTTAATAACTATATAAACTTCTTAGATACAAATAGTCATTGGCTAAGAAGTCTTAGAGCTAAGTAAAGTTAGTTCAGTCATTTCAACATACACCTTGTGAGCATGAAATGACTAAGGTTCAATTTTAGAGTGATCAAGTCTAGAATAGCATTAAACACATTCTAATAGCAAGGAAAAACACTTAAATCCACACTTAATCACCTTACATCTACCTAACCCATGGATTCAAAAAGTGTCTACTCTCTAATCTCCATGAGAAACCTTAAACCCATGATGGATTTAAAGTTAATCATGTTAATGAGAAGGAGAAACAAGATATAAAATGAAGTTCTTCCTTAAGATGATGAAAATGTTCAAGCTTTTACAATAGGAGACAAGTTCTTAAGAGAAAATGAGATACATTAGGATTTTTGGAAGCTAAAACTATATATAGAAAATCCAAACTCGTATTGGTTTAATTAAATTAAACCGGGCCAAACCGGTTTAGCCGGTCAACATCTTGAAATCACGTGTTGTCTTCTTCGCAGCGGTCTCCCTTGGCCGCTCCACTTGGCTGCTGTAAGCCTATGTCTTTCTCGAGCGGTGTCATTAGACCGCTGCATCATGTCGATATCAAACAGGGAGGTGGAGATGCGAAGCTAGCAGCCAAGCAACACCACTATGTCAAGCCGCTGAGATTGCTTGTGACTTCGTCTTCTCAGTCTCAAGCTTCACTCACCATCAATCCATCTTCCTCGCGTACCGCTTAAAAAAAGTGATCGGAGATATTCGATCGCGCGTACCGTTTCAAGCTCGCGTTCAAGTCCGTTGCATGCGCCGTGTCTTAACTCGCCGGTGCTCCAATCATCAATAGAAACCACCATCTCCCTCACTGTCTTGTCCATCGTCTTCTCGTCGGAGGAAGCTCGAGCTTCGCGGCGTCGGAATCGAATCCTGCCATCACGGAACCAAGAGGAGCTCCATCGAAGATCAGAAATGGTGGCTTCTAGACTATTTGCACACTAGGTCCTCCAACTCCTGTACTTTTTAATTTCTGCCCCCAACATTAATAATATGAAGAGAAGACCCCGCATAAAACCCAAATCTTTCTGATCTTACAATTTAGCCCAAGCAAGCATTCCGAAATTGCAACATTAGTCTCTGAATTTTCGTCTTCTTTCTTTCTTCCCCACAGTCTTAAATATGCAGTTTAACTTTTAATTTTCAACATAAACTTCCAATTGTGCAATTTGAACCCTTATATGCAAATGAACGCTCTAATGCAGTATACACACCTAATATGTAATCTAAGTGATCAATATAAACTAAAATAAGATATTAAAAACCTATAAGAACATGAGATATCAGCTCATTTCATCCCTTGTAAGAAGTCTACAGATGCAGTAACAGTGGCATGACTCTTCTTCTGTGAGATCTATCGACTTCATGGTTTGCCATTGTCTATTGTGTCGGACTGAGACTCGCGTTTTCTAAGTCATTTTTGGCGTTAGCTATGGCACTTCTTCGTACAAGTCTTGATATGAGTTCCACCTATCACCCACAATCCGATGGTTAAACTGAAGTAACAAACCGGACATTAGGAGATATGCTTCGTTGTCTGGTCATAGAAAACATAAAGACTTGGGATTCAGTCTTATGTCAAGTTGAATTCGCTCATAACCATCCCGTCAACAAGAGCACCCGTTTCAGTCCTTTTCGCGTTGTTTATGGCATAGTTCTGTGTTGTCCTCTAGCTCTGGGTATGGCTCCAGACGCTTCCCATGACCATGGTCAGGCTATAGATTTTGTAGCCAATATGTCAGCTATACACGCTCAAGTCCATTTATAATTTGCAGCTCTCTTCTGCAAAGTATAAAGCAAGTGCTGACCTTCATAAACGGGATTTGAAATTCAAGGTTGGTGATCGTGTATGGGCAGTTCTTACTCGTGAACATTTTGCGCCTGAAGAGTACAACAAGCTTAAATCACGGAAAATAGGTCCGTTGGAGGTGGTCAAGAAGACTGTTGGGGTCAAAATCGGTTACAATGGAATCAACGCCTAAAACTTTCCGTAAAGTTAAGAATAAGTATTGAAAACACAAAGAGTGTCGAGAAGAAATCTAAGGATTCTCCAAACATAACAATTCCTTAAAACTAACAATCATCATCTTGGAAATTGTCGGGAAATCGAATAAAATAATCCGCGATTTTTTTATTGGCTAAGTTAGCAAAAACGACCTTAACGTCCAAACTCCCCGAGATATTAAAACTATTTTTAAGATCGGAATCAACACCTACGGACACTTCTCCTTACGTTCTCCGCAAGGATCTCGGGTCGAGAAAACAAGAAAAAATCGAAACCGAGCTGAATGCACTTTTCCAGCTGGCCAACGGGCGAGCTGGCAACACATGTGACCAGCTCGCCAAGGGGAGAGCTGACCGCACCTGTGATCAGCTCGTCCATTGGCGAGCTGAACACATCTGTCCAGCTCGCCCGTTGGCGAGCTGGCCGCACATTTAACCAGCTCGCCCGAGCTGAACACATCTGTCCAGCTTACCAACAGGCGAGCTCAGTCCAACCATCTATGCCCCTTGACTCGATCGTACTCTGAACCGTTCTCGGAACATCTTTCGTTTCGTCTCAATCCGCCTTACCGTTTGAGTTTTACGATAAAAACCGTAAAAGGCGTGTTTTTAGTAAAACCTCGAGTAAATCGTATAAAACGACAACGGTTAAACGGAACACCGAACAATGCCAAACTATACGATTAAGTCGAGATCTTTTTATTAAAAACCGTAAAAGACGCGTTTTCTCGTAAAACCTTGAGTAAATCGTTACTGCAACGGTTAAACGAAACACCGAACATTGCCAAACTATGCAATTAACTCGAGATCTTTTATAAAAAGTCACTAAAGACGCGTTTTCTCGTTAAACCTCGAGTAAATCATATAAAACAGCAACGGTTAAACGAAACACCAAACATTACCAAACCATACGATTAATTCGAGATGTTTACTTGAAAATGGCATCGTATCAGGAAACGATCTCGTCTAAAGCCGCAAAATGGCTAAATCGTCAAACGGGCCAAAAGGTCCTAAAACGCGATAAAGGCCCACTCATGAATTTGAATAAGGTCCAACCCGAACATCCAATGAAGGTTTGCCTATTATCCGCAGAAGTGGATAAATGTCAAGATTGAAGATAAATAAAAGTTTTCCGAAGAAAAATGGAAAGATTGAGATAAATGGAATATTTCTGATAAGCGCGGATCAAGGCGGAAAAGGAAAGACCAAACCGCCTAGAGAAGGAGTATATAAGCAGAAGGTCGAGGACGGAAGTAAAAGGACATTCAGAACTCTCTTCACACAAACTTAGAGCATTTAGGCAATTTTCCGTTTTTGTTATCGAGCTGCGTCTCAACTAGGATTTTAGTCTTAGATTGCTAGAACTAAGAAACTCGCCGCCAGCTCTTGTAGCCAAGGCTAACCTCGTTGTACCGTTCTTACGCAAAATCGGAATAATAAACTTCTTTGCTCTCCTTTCAATTCTCGTTTACGTTATTATCTTTTGTCATATTCTGATTGCTTGTGTGTGGTTAAGCAGATAGCCGAGACCTCTGGGAAATTAGGATTTTCTCTAAGTTCCTTTATTCACGGAAATCGACGGTGTGAATTTAGGTTCCCACAAAGATCAATGCAAATGCATATCGGATTTTGTTACCACCCAATGCACGGTTTTCTGATGTTTTCAACGTCAAACATCTCATTACCTTTGTTGTCAAGAAGACAGTGAAGATCCGAGGTCGGATCTTTCCCAACCCCGGGTGACCTGATGCAGCGTGGATCATGCTTTCCTTTTCGGTTTTGGCTTTCTTTTCCTTTTTCGTTTGAACGTTAAGATAAACATTAGTTTTCCTTTTTCTTTAATTAGGAATAAGACTTAAAGGATAAATGTTAATCCTTAAGGACTTAGGGTTTTTTACATTAGCTATATATATAGTCATCTCTTGGCTTTGTAAGAGATACATTATTATTGATTTATAAAAACAGAGCTTTTGTTTTAAGCTCTTGATTACGTCATAGGTTGAACTCAACGGATTCAAGTTTATAGGTACGTTTGGGCATTCTTAGACTAAACAATCATCATATTTCTATCGGTTATTCTTTCACCCTACATCCTAGATCTCTATCATCTCCTTTCCTAGCTGTGTTATCTTGTCTTTTACTTTTTCCTTGGCTCTCTGACATTTTCTCTTATACTGTTTTCTTTTCTTCTCACTTACGAATTATATTCTACAGTGTTTCTCTACTATATTCTCTAAACTCTTGATTTTCTCTTTAAGTTTTGCTAATTCTTAGCCGAATCATGTGAATCTTTACCATCTGTTTCAACAATAACCAGAAATTACCATGTAGGACCGATTCCAACGCCATCACAAGTCTGAGCTCTCAATCTGCGATGTATATACCATCTCATCAAAGGGTATGGTGCTCGTTGGAGAGGTGACGGTTCTGAATTTAATCAATCATCTTACAACCATCACTAACGATCCCAGTTGAGGTCTTGATATGACTTGATAGAGTGAGTCCCCGTGTCAAATGAGTTCATGAACATGACTTGACAGTTAAAATCCTCCACTGTGGTGTTTATGGTCGAGAATCGGCGTACGGGATAAATATTTGGTTAGCTGCTACAAATTCAATTACAAAATATTAGATGATTCTCCCTCTAACCTCAATTTGACAAAAAGCATGTGATGAAGATGTGGACCATGCCGTAATCGTGGTGAATTGAGAAGTAATTATTATTAGATCTAACCTTAAACGTATAATTTCTTGACAATGTTTTGAAACCTGGCCAGACAACTTATCAGGTTATCAGGTTATTAGATCACCTACAGTGAACCACATGTTATAGATTAATTAATTTTATTACAAAGTAACATATACATGTTTATGTTTTTCAAATAATATTTAGATAATACTTAACTTTAATTTATTTATTTTCATTTGACATAAGAAACATCAAAGAATAATTTAGACAATTTAACAATCTTTGTAACAAATTAGAAGTTATTATTTATGACATCTCACTAAGAATATCAAGACATAAAATCCGTATTTAAATTTCTAATGTGAATAATAAAATTAACTTTAAAACCAAAACAAACCAAAAGTAAAACATAAGATAATAAAGAATGTCAACCACAATAAACTAATACTAAATCACTTCAATTAATTTTGGTTCTCTCTCATCATTGACTTCAATTATTTAAGTGATATACTAAAATCTTTGTATAAAATCTAAAAAACACAAATACAATTGTTTGATCGATACTATGTATGATCAAAATTAGAAATTTCAATCAAAAATTTAAATAAAAATCATAAATTCAGTTAAAAGTTACTTACATGTTCAACTAGTAACCATGTTACAACTTTAGTGATTTTTACGGGATTGTTGAATTTTAAATAATAGTTTTTCTCCTACCTAAAATCCAAATTGGATTATATATCGAATCACCAGATTTATTGGTTCAACCACAAATTCGGATTGGGGTTCAAAATACTGTTTATCGGCATTAATATCCCATATGATACATAAAAATTTATCAGTTAACAATAGTTATAATCCTTATGTTGTATTTGACCAACAAATGTATCAATATGTATTATTGTATTAACATGATACAATTTATATGAGAAAACATGTATTTAAATACTAAACTTTTACAAATTCTCCAAAACAAATACAAACTTTTCATTAATCCAAATAAATCATAAACTTCTATTGACTAAGTCATATTAGATATATTTTTGGTCAACTTAATAGCTTAGTATTTTTTGGACCGGAAATCGAGCCCATTAACTCAAAGTCCGTTGAAGAATCGTGCAGGAGAGTTCGAAGAGAATTTGAGGAAGTACAACGGGAACAAGGTTAGGCCCAATGTTCAAAGTAAGACCCGTGCCCATGTTTTATCATAACGTCGTGATCAGTGGACACCGCGAGGTCGAAACGGGACCCCGGAGATCACAGTAACAGTTAGAGGAGGAAAAAACTATAAAAGGAAAGATAGAGTGAAGTATAAGAGACACGAGAAAAACCCTAGAGCTATTCAATAATCACATTGACCTCATTCTTTAGATTTCTAGTTCACTTTCCCATACTCTTTGTTGTTATTTCCGATCTCGTTAATCACTTTGTAAACGAATTCCATATTCAATAAAATTCCATTTTTGTGAACCGAAGTCTGATTATATCGTTGCGTTTAAGAGCATAGTTTCCCACATACTTTGTCTTCCCCTGATTGAACTCTCGATCTCTACAAAATACTGAGTGTGGATTTTAGGATCTACATTTTGACGCCAACTGTGGGGAAGATAAACGAAAAACGCCCTTGCTAAGAACCCTATCTATGATTTCTAAGCACGATTATGGACCCTGGCCTAAACCAGTCTGGATATCCCAAAAGAAAAGCAGCCGAACTCGGTTCTTTGGGAGCCGCTGTCATCACGACGTTGGGGAAAATGCGACCATCTGACAACGATACCGGCGGCCCGCACAAAAGAAGAGCTCCGCACCGAGAAATAATATCCCTCCTGGAAGCTCGACAGCCATCAGAAACCCAGAAGGAAACTCTAACCTTCTACGAACACTAAACAGTTGAACTCGATATGCCACATGACGACGCCCTGGTCATTACCATCGATCTCGCTGGGGTAACCGTAACAAGAGCCTTCATCAACACAGGTAGCACCGACAATATTATACCCCGAGACACGCTCCGATTAATAGATCAAGGCCACACCGTCCATTGCGAGATGCATTTCCACATCGACTTCGACGGACGAAAAGTGAAATTCTAGGAGACCGTATCCATCGTGACCAGAGTCCAAGGTTTGGAGTTGGAATCCATATTCGCCGTCTCCGAACAACCTATGCATTTTGACGTCGTTTTGGGGAGGTCGTGGTTACATAAAATGAGGGCGATCCTGTCATTTTATCACCAATGTGTGAAATTTATGTCAAATACCGGAGAAAGAACGATTTACAGCAGTTAGAAGAAATCCAGAGCCTGCTACCTGGCAGAATTCCAAAAAATTCACTTGCAAGAAAAGAAAATCCCATCTACTCGCGATCAAGAAAAGCGAAGAAAACTTTTCGAGTTCGACCCCACTCGACGAACGATTCTTCGACAAATGTGTCAACATCGAAAATGACCTTCCTTCAAATATAAGACGTGACTTATTATCATTCCTGAGATAAAATATCAAGACATTCGCTTGAACGGCCGCTGAGATGCTCGGGATTGACATTGCTATAACATCTCATCAGTTGAACGTCGATCCTACTCACATGCCAGTCAAGCAGAAGCGAGGAAATTGGGCCCCAAACGCTCGAAGGCCGTAAATGAAGAAGTTGAGAAACTCCTTAAGATCGGATCCTTCTGCGAAGTCCAATACCCAGATTGGCTGGCCAATCCCGTCGTGGTGAAAAAGAAAAACGGGGAATAGAGGATCTGCATCGATTTCACCGATCTCAATAAAGCATGTCCGAAAGATAGTTTTCCACTGCCACACATAGATCGGCTGGTGGAAGCCACAGCCAGACACGGAACACTGTCAACATAGACGCCTTCTCCGGTTACAATCAGATCCTTATGGATCCAGAGGACCATGAGAAAACGAGCTTTATCACCGAACGTGGCACCTACTGTTATAAAGTAATGCCTTTGGACTAAAGAACGCAGGAGCCACCTACCAACGACTAGTGAACAAGATGTTCGCCAAACAGCTCGGAATAACGAAGGAAGTCTATATCGACGACATGCTCGTCAAGTCATCGAAAAAACCGACCACGTCCTCCAATTCCAAGAATGCTTCCAAATCCTCAACAAATTCGGAATGAAGCTAAATCCGACCAAATGCACCTTTGGGGTAGCTTCAAGGGAATTCCTCGGTACCTAGTAACAGAAACAGGAATCGAAGCTAATCTCAAACTGATCACAGCGCTAGTAGACACTTTTCCGCCGAGATCCATTAGAGAAGTACAGCGACTAACTAGAAAGATCGCTGCGCTGAATCGTTTCATCTCTAGATCGACCGACATATGTCTTCCGTTTTATAAGCTCCTGAAAGGGAAAAAAAGTTTGAATAGAATGAAGAATGCGATCTCGCACTACAAGAACTCAAATCATACGTAAGCCAAACCAATTGAAGGAGAAAAATTATTCCTATACGTAGCCACTTCCGAGCACACGGTCAGCAGTGTACTGATCTGGGAAGAAAAAGGTGAGCAGAAGCCGATATATTACACCAGTAGATCTCTGATAGGTGCGGAAACAAGATACCCCGCGATGGAAAAGTTGGCTGTAGCAGTCGTCACGGCTGCGAGAAAATTGAGGCCGTATTTCCAATCGCATTCGATCACAGTAATAACGCCGCAACCATTAAGAACCATCCTTCACAGTCTAATCCAATCAGGGAGATTAGCTAAATGGGCGATCGATCTCAGTGAATATGACATTTATTATAAGCCTCTGACGAGCGCGAAAGCCCAAGTCCTCGCTGACTTCGTTATCTAACTCGCTCCAAAGGAGGCAGACTCGAATTTAAGTTCGAAAAGATGGAAGTTATACGTCGATGGTGCATCCTCGAAACAGGGGTCAGGGATCGGCATACAGCTCGAGTCTCCAACCAGAGAAATAACCGAACAATCATTTCACTTAGGATTAACCACCTCCAACAACGAAGCCGAGTATAAATCCCCGATCGCCGGGTTAAGACTTGCTCAAAGCATCGGAGCCAAGGAGATAAACGCCTTCAGTGACTCGCAACTAGTTACGAATCAATTCCATGGGGAGTACGAAGCCAACAATGAAAGAATGGAAGCATATCTCGAAGTTCTATCACCGAACAGTTCGATAGATTCAAACTCACAAAAATACCTCGAGGAGAAAACACATCGGCAGACGCCCTCGCCGCGTTAGCGTCAACGTCAAATCCTGCAATAAAGCGCGTAATACTGGTCGAAGGAATCGAAAAACCAAGCATCGACATGTCATGCAGGGAGCGAAACTCGTCGGAAGAGGACCACCATCAGATAGGGGAATTTGTCACCAGAAGCAAGGCCAAAGACACAATCCAAGATAGCATCGATGAAATACATCAAGACGAAGAAACCTGTAACGGCCCTTACGACGAGGACATCGAGATATCGCAAAGGCCCAAACAGAGCTGCACGCCGCGCAGTCGAAGAAAAGGAAAATCCTCGACCCCCCCCCAAAGAAGCGGATCACCAACCTGACACGACGGCACACAAAGTCCTCCAAGAAGAACTCGAAAAGAGAGCTGATTGGAGAATCCCGATCTATAATTACATCAGTAAGGGCGAACTCCCCGATGGAAGAGGAGAGGCTAGAAAAATAAAAGCCCGGAGTTCGCGCTACTGCATCATGGAAGAAAAACTATACAAACGAAGTCTGGGTGAACCCTACCTCCTGTGCATATCCCCTAAAGACTCTTTCATGATCTTGAAGCAAACCCACTATGGATCGTGCGGAAGTCACACGGGTGGCAGATCCATGGCTATCAGATTTAAGAAAAACGGCTACTATTGGCCGACTATCGCCGATGATTGCAAAGATTTTTCACTAAAATGCGATAGATGCCAAGGACATGCCCCCATGATACACCAGCCCACTCAAAAGCTCTCATCTATACCTTCACCATACCCATTCATGAAATGGTCCATGGATATAGTCGGATCGTTGGTCCCTTTCGGACCAGCAAAATTGAGTTTCCTTTTAGTATTGACCGACTACTTCACCAAATGGATCGAAGCCGAGGCATTTCTAAATGTCACAACCGAAACGGTGATCAAGTTCGTAGGAGGAATATCATATGTCGACACGGACTGCCATACGAAATAGTCTCGACAATGGCTCCCAGTTCATATCTAAAGCATTCACAGAATTCAGCAAGAAGTGGAAGATAAAGATAAAAACGGCGAGTCCGAGATACCCGAAATGTAATGGCCATGCTGAGGCTGCGAACAAAACCATAATGAACAATCTCAAGAAGAGACTCGACATTAAAAAAAAAAATGGTGGGCAGAAGAACTACACGGCATCCTCTAGGCATGTCGAACAACACCGCACACTAATATGAAGTGTTTTTAATAGTTTTTAGCATCTTTTTCTTAATCATATTAGTGTTTTGAGTTGCATTTAGTTGTTTAGATTGCATATACATGTTCATTTGCATATAATAAGGGTTGGTGAGCACAATTAGAAGTTTTGGGTGAAATTGGAAGGTTATCTTTGCAAATTACAAAGTTTGGGGCAGACATGAAAGACCACGAGAACTCAGGGACCCGGGCTGTAATTTGGGAATATTTGCTTGGGTTTAAATGCACATTTAGAAGTCCAGGGGTTGATTTGAGAGGTCGGTTTTGCAATTTCGGAAGTCTGGGGCCGAAGTGTAAAGAAGCAGAGGTTTAGGGACCGGATTTGCAAATGTGGACAAACCGGCCATTGTTGTTCTTCGATCAACTTTTCACGGAGAGGATCTGGAGCTCGATGCCGGCGGTCGACCACGACGGAGCAGGGACCACGGTTGGAGATGAGAGTACGACAGCAAGGAGGCACGGTGGTGGTGAGTCTTGACCGGAGTTGCAGGCGCGGATTGAAGATGACGTGAAGACGGAGGAGAGCTTCGACGGAGGAAGAAGATGGCCTGTCACGGCGATTGACGATGAGCACGGTCACAAGACCACAAGCTGAGAGCACAGCCGCGACTTGTCGTTGACGACGACGGCTGACTCGCGGAGATTCTAGCTTGGCTGAGGACGACAGCCATGCCGGAGCAAGACAGAGACGCCGTGGGTGAGAGCTAATTTCAACGGTGAAGAGAGCGAGCCGGTGACGATGGTGAAGAGCAGCCCGAGCAAGACAAGGATGAAGATGAAGCTCGAGTTCATAGCGACTTGGTGTAGCGGGAGAGACACGTCGCTAGGCACAACACCGTGAGCCATAGCGACTCAGCATAGCGGGACGAGTTAGTAGCTACGGAGAAGACATGTCTCATTTTTAAAACGTTGACCGGTTTATTCCGGTTTGACCTGGTTTAATTTAATTAAAACCAGCACGATTTTGGACTCCCTATATATAGTTTTAGACATCAAAAACTCTAAAGTATCTCATTTTCTCTCTAGAACTTGTTTCTAATTGTAAAAGCTTGAATCTTTTTATCAGGAAGTATTTCATATTATATCTTGTTTCTCATTCTCATATACATGATTAGCCTTGAATCCATCATGAATTTAAGGTTTCTCATGGAGATTAAAGAGTAGACACTTTTAGAATTCATGGGTTAGGTAGATTTAAGGTGATTAAGTGTAGATCTAAGTGTTTTCTTGCTAGTTGAGTGTGTTTAATGCTATTCTAGACTTGATCACTCTAGGATTGAACCTTAGTCATTTTCTGCCCACAAGGTGTATGTTTAAATGAATGAACCAACTCTCCTTAGCTTTAAGACTACCTAGCCAATGACCATTTGTATCTAGGGGTTTTAGATAGTTATTAAACTTAATCTTAATGATTGCTTGAATTAATTAAGCCAATGACCATTTGTGTTTGATTAATGAAAGCAAATGAGCATTTGCCTAGACCTAGGATTTGCTTAGCATTGTTGTTTAGACTTAAGGAACATTTTGATTGAAACTTTAATTGCTTTAGATCAATTGCCTAATCCCATGGATTCTACCTTATAAGTTGATTAAAAGTAGTTCTTGTGATTGTTTCTAGATTGGATTTGAGATCACCTTGTTTATATTTTTAGGAACCTTAGCTTGTTACAAATCGAACTCTCAATTTTCTTAGATTAGGAAGGTTTGTGTACTCTTAGTACTTAGATCACTAGTTCCCTGTGGTTCGACAATCTAAAATACTATAATTGATTTGCTCTAAAGCTTAAAAACCCTTATCACACACCGCAACACAATAAACCCCGTTCTCTCTCTCTTACGGAGTCGAAACGGTAATTCCAACAAAAATCGAATTCCCAAGTGAACGGCGCATTCTATGCCCGGAAAACATCGAACTCAGTGAAGATTTATTAATGGATCAACTCGACATGATCAAAGAACAAAGAGAGAAGGCATCAGTCCGAGTACAGAACTATCAACAAGCGGCATCTCGCTACTACAACTCTATGTGAGAAACCGTTCCTTCTGTATTGGAGACTTAGTACTACGAAAAGTGTTCGACGTAACAAAAGAGGAAGGGGCAGGAAAGCTCGGGACAAGATGGGAAGGACCTTAAAATAATCAAGGAAGTACAAGCTGGGGTCAATGACCTCAAAAAATGTAGAACCGGCAAACCCGAAATGCGACCTTGGAATGCATACAACCTCAAGAAATATTACAGATAAAAAGTTCAACACCTAACCTACGGTTAAACATCGAACTGGGGGAACATCGAACTAGATCAAAAATGAAAAATGAACTCTGACATGCTTGATCCCCGATAAGGGTACGTAGGCAGCTCGATATCGAGCGCAGCCAAAACAAAACAAAATCAAATCCCGCTTTGGCCTCTTCAAAAACCTTGCGAGGTCGAGAAATTTATGTTAATGAACGAAATACATCCCTCCACCTCATGAAGGTCCCCAAACAGATTCCTAATCAGTCTTTGTCTCCACTTTTTGAAACAATACAGGGATAATATTATCAAATATCGTCATACAGAGGTACTTACCCTAAAAATTTCATTAACCCATAAAATATCCTTACATTTCGACGAAATTCCAAAAACAAAAAACAAAACAAAAGAAAACAAACAGTCAATCAGCTTGATTAACTGAATCCGAAGACACCTATGGGAGATCGAGATGTTCCAAAGAAGGATCACACACCTTGGCCATACCATGATCAATAGTACAATCAAGATCCTTATCCTTGAGATGCTCCAACTTAGCCTCGACCTCGAAACCACCTGCCAAATACTCAGTCAACACGTCAATATGTGCCCTCATGTCCTGCAGACGGATCTCGGCTTCCCTCTCCATCTTCAGATCCCTCAACTTTCCCTTAATCACTTCCAGCACTTTCTCATACTCTCGAACAAGGGATCGATGAGAACGACGATACTCCTTCTTAATTGCCGCCTCTCGATTCTCGAACTCCCTCTTGAGTTTTTCCTTCATCGATCAAACATCTCCCTGGAGCGCGATCTTTGTCTGCTCAGCTTCCAACACCCTATTTTCAAGAACAGGATTTTCACTCTCGAGCTCGATCGACCTATCCTTCAACCTCTGAATCTCCTCGACGCGTCTCGAATCCAGATCCTCTGCTTTCGACACAGCAACTCTCAACTGTTGAATCACGTTCAGATATCCATCAACGTCTTCCTTACCAAGAAGATCGGCGAAACGCTTCTCCATCACCGCAGCATACTCATTGCAGGTCTCAATGGCCTGTCGACAGATGAATTGTTAGAGACAAAAAGAATAAACACGAAATCAAAACGAATCGCTCACCTTGGCATTCACAACCACCATACGAACATATTCTTCGCTAGTACGCATATCAGCTAACGGAGATAAGTCGCAACCAGCCAACCTAATCACATGCCATATCTGCGCGAGATGATCAGGATCATCCGGAAGGCCTCCTCCCGCATCAGTTCGAGGCACCGGAGGGAAAAACGCAGGTCGTTCAGAACCAACCCTCGACTGACCGCCTCTAGACGCCCTTCCATCCGAAGAACCCTGAGAAGTAGACGTGTCTAAGCTCGCAGAGATTATCTGTTCGAGTTGGCGACAACGAGCTTGGTTAACTGCGGTGTGACTACCACCAAGACTATTGCCCATAGACTCTGCTGATTGAGTCGGGACCGTTTGATTTTCAGCCACCAAAAGAGAAATAGCCAGCGGTCGAGCCTGGATCCCGGGAAGACGAACATTTGACCTCGAGCAAAGTACAGGACCACAGGGTGATTTACGAACTCTCTCCGACGTCCCGACCTCAGGAACTACATCGGAGTCATCAGGAGAAGGACTCCTTCTCCTCATTCCTACAGATAAACGAAACATAAGAAAATGCACTCAAAGAATTCAAAGACAAAAAAAGGAAAAGAACTCACTAAGGCGACCACCACGTGAACGAATCAGATTCGCCAAGCCAATAGGATCGGCGCGACCTCATCCCGGAGGAGTAGCAAGAGCATCCCGAATACGCTGCACGGTGAAGGTAGACCAGCGAGTTTGACCTCGGCGTAGAGTCTCTACCAAACCATGAAGCTCGGGTGTCATCGGGGCGCTCCCAAATAGCTCTACATTTAAGGAGGATAAAACGAAGGCTTAAGAGAAAGTAATATGAACACAAGAGTTAACGCCCAATATAAAGAAAAACAAACCTATATCTCCCAACCAATCGCAGGGGAGTCGCTTAAAGTCGAAGTCTCCGACCGAAGCCGAGTTTATCTTGAAAACGAAGAACTTTTCTCTCCATCTTTCATCGCGACCAGGAATACCTTCAATGACAGTGCAACCATTACAGGAAGAAAGAAGGTAGGGGCTGGGAAAATGCGCGTTGCTTAACTGCGCAAACTTGAGACCTTCTTCTTGAGTTCGGACCCACAAACCCAGAAAATAGCGAAGGAAGTTGGGGCACATACGAGTAAAAGCCATACTCATCTCAGCGAGAGCCTCAAGGAGGAATAGAGGAAGCGGGAATGACAGACCGCAGTCTTTGAAGTGCATCACATAAGCACCACAGTACCCGTCATGAACGTTCTCGGGATTTTCGTTATCCTCCACGATGCTGATTTCCAAATCGTTGGGGATTCCCCAAAGCTCGTGGATACTATCAAGATGCCTTCCTTCAATAATCGTAGGGAGATGAGGAGGAAACCTAATATTTGCCATCAAGATATCGAAGACTAGATATTGTAAAGCGAGAGAGGAGAGAGATTCAAAGAAATCGCAAAAAAGTAGATCCTTTCGACGAAGAGATGACCTATTTAATAAGGATCCAAAAGTGGTTCCCAAAGCAGGTGACATCGACAAACAACCTCAACCGTACGATGGAAGAAAGTGGCCGACAAGGACGATACACGTGGCACCACGCTCTCCGAGATGAGTGACGACAGACGGTTGAACAAAGCTTTTCGCCTCTTCAGTTTCTCCAAACTAAAAAGGCTGGGAGGAAAATGTTGGACCCAGAATCAGGCCCATTAACTCGAATCTCGTTGAAGAATCGTGCAGGCGAGTTCCAAGAGAATTCGAGGAAGTACAACGGGAACAAGGTTAAGCCCAATGTTCAAAGTAAGACCCAGGCCCATGTTTTATCATCACGTCATGATCAGTGGACACCGCAAGGTCGAATCGGGACCCCAGAGATCGTGGAAACAGTTAGAGGAAGAAAGGACTATAAAAAGAAAGCTAGATAGAAGTATAAGAGACACGAGAAAACCCTTAGAGCTATTCATTAATCACATCGACCTCATTCTTTAGATTTCTAGTTCGCTTTCCTGTACTATTTGTTATTATTTCCGATCTCGTTAATCACTTTGTAAACCAATTCCATATTTAATAACAGTCCATTTTTGTTAACCAAAGTCTGATTATATCGTTGTGTTTAAGAGCATAGTTGCCCACATCCTTTATCTTCTCCTGACTGAACTCTCGATCTCTACAAAATACTGAGTATGAATTTTAGGATCTACAGTCTTTGTCAAAATTTTAATGATGTTGTTTTAGGAACAAACCAAAAAACCTAAAATCCCAAAGCTTTACTTCTAATCTACTTCTACAACGCTAAATCATTTTTTCTTTCTCTTCTCGTTCAAACTGAAACTTCGAATAGTTTCTTCTCTAAATTGATTTCATCTCTTCTTTCTCTTCTCATTTGCTTTTGTTAGTGTCTAGTTTCCTACACCTACACCTTCTCTCTCTTTGTTTTTCTTTCTTTCTTCTTATTATATTTGTTGGATCATGAATGATGCCGCTATTTAGCAGCTGAGATAAAAGATATATGTTAACTTATTTTTTCTAAAGATCTCGTCAATTGGCCTTTTTTGACAGTTTCTCTTTTTTGTCTTGTTCACTTTTATTCACGGAGTCGTGCATAAAATGTAAACCATGAAATTGCCATTACTCGAAATATGTCACAGTGAAATTAACAAAACTAACATGCATATGTTGAAAGAATGACAGAAAAAGAGTTGAAAAACAAAAGCCATCTCACTTGTTCATCTTACTATCCAAGTACAAAACCAAACCTTCCCTTTGCATAATGTAGAACAAACCAAGCCAATAATATTGACTCGACTTTTTCTCTTTTGGCTTGTCACTCATACCCTCACTAGTTTTTTCATCATGCATCAAGTTTCCGTTGTTGTCAAGAAGACTCTGAGATACTCTTAGCGAAGTCTCGAAGACAACTTGTCTTGCTCATCTTCCTGACATTCCCAGTAAACCAGAAACGTGCTTGCCCGTGGCCAAGTTATGTTACCTCACTGAGAGTTTCCTCAACAACATCCTTACAAATTGGGATATTTCAATCAAATTCTTGGAGAGCTGTGAGTAAAACCTGATAACTCTAGCTGAAGAACTTCACATTGTCACTCTGTGCATTGCTTCTTTAGCCACCGAGGCTTATTATGCAGAAGACATAAGTTTGTTTGAATTTGAAATTTTTAACTTTCTGTTTTACACTTTTGTTCTAAAGACGACATCATATCAGTAACTAAAAATATTAAACGGTGATTAGACGGAAAATTAAGTTGACCAAAAGTGTATCTAATACGGCTTAGTCAATATAAGTTTATGATTTATTTGGATTAATGAAAAATTTGTACTTGTTTTGGAGAATTTGTAAACGTTTGGTATTTAAATACCTGTTTTCTATTTTACAAAAAAAATATACCTGTTTTCTCCAATTTATATTAACCATTTAGAATTATGTGTAGAGTGCTAAAAGAATAAATACCATAGATAATAATGAATATTCATTCTTTTGGTATTAAAAAATATATTATGTAACAAATCACATAACATCTAACAGTTTATGTATCAAATAATGTACCAGTTAACAAATCATGTACTGATTAACAATTCATGTACCAACTAATGAAATTTTTTTGTAACATCTTAAAAATCATTTATGTAGTCACAACCAATATCAAAATCAGTATCCTTGACAACGATAAAAACTGAAGATCCGCTAAAAACAAGTAATATCTGGTAATTGATAAAATGTTGATTAGCATAGATTTTATCCAGACCTAGAAAAGAAACTTTATGAACTCCTAATGCACCTCCTCTTGAGCCATAGTTGATGAGATCGCGATGCAAAACCGATATTGTAACGGAAACTGAAGGTGGATTGTGATTCAATAATATAAATAAAACTTGAATTCATCTATTGATTGGCAATCATTAATTATTCACTAATTTTCTGGAAATCTTATATGGAGTTCATAATTTGAAAGATGGTGGCAGAAACAAAATGACGAAGAAAACTAGGTCGGCGGATGTTTGGTAGCGGAAACGTATATAAATTTGTGGCGGTTAAGAAATTCAGAAAAGAAATTGACAGATGCGACGAGCTTTCTGTGAAGAATTTGATTTAAAAGCATATTAGTTCAAACTAAGAAAGAAAGTTGTGATTGATTTATTTATTAATTATTTTTTTTATATTAGATGAGAAAGATATTTGTTTGGAATTTAGACGTAAAGAGAGTTGTTTAGAGACGAGAGGAGAAAGAATCGTTAGTGAGGAAATAGATGAGTAACTGAAAGGGATATATAGGCAATTTAGGAAATACAAGGTATACAAGCTACGATAATCTAACTTTACATCAACTCATGAGTAATCTTTTAACATTGGCTCAATTCATGGATATTAGATTTTTTGACAACAAAAAAGTTATTCTATTACTTAAACTTGAAGTGGTATAGGAAACAAGATCGGAATAGAACAACCAATAAAACATAATTCCCTATGGAAAGATCTAGCAGTTTTACCTTAAAAGATCAAAAAATTGATTTTGCTTTCGTGGAACATGAGCGATCTTGAAGTCTGGGAAGCATATTTGCAGAGTGTCTATCCTTTCCAATTCTGTTGCAAAGCTGTTGATCATGGCAATGTGGTCCTTACAATCTGTCCCAAAACTTTAGCATGTCGAATGTTGAAACATTTTCTCTGTCACCCATCGCAGTGCTTCTACTTTTGAATGCAAGGCTGATTCTCGTCTAATACAATTTTGTTTCCCCATCAATTGAACTTTCCCAGAACTGTCCATCAAAACCCATCCACTCCCACTAAATTTTGCTGTTGATGTCCATGATTCATCAATGATACAGATAGTCTCCTAGATTATGGTTTAGGATTCCTCAACACTATTATCTCATTGGGGGCACCATCTCATTCACATTAAACCAGATCATAGATATTAGATTAAATGCCTCTAGAAATTAATGATTTAACATAAAAAAAATTATAATAAATAAGAGACCATCATTGTGTCGCCACCATCGGAATGTAGTCCTATACCCCTAAGTAACGTTTGAAACTCCAAAATCAATAGAAGTTGATTATTTTGGTTTTAGATGGTTATTGTTTTCGTTCGAGGTAAGCTTCATGTCTCATCAGTGTATGGTCTAGATAAAATTAAAGTATGTTCGGATTTAAATCCCAAGTCACTAAAGGAACAAACCAGACAAGGAGAGCGATAGAACAATGAATGAACTGACGCCCATGCTCAAAAGAAGGTGTGTAATACTTATCTTATCCTTTCTCAGGAATGGCATGCTACTTCCGCAAAATATCAGATTAAACGCAGTTATAAAACCGAACAAAATATCAAAGTCTTTCATAAAATAAAAGTTTCATTAAACATATTTAAATTCAGTAAATTAAATCTATCACATCCAAAAGTTACTAAAACCGAAATAAAATATGATCATCTCAAAATCATTCTGATATTCACCTACTTGTCATGCTCACCTGCAAGAGAAAACAAAGAGGAGTGAGTAATAAGAAAATCAACAGTGAATATGAAATACTAAACACGCAAACCATCATGAGAGACTTAGCATATAGCACTACAACTATGAGAGACTATCTCTAGCGTAAAACAAATATGGTATCTAGCACACCTCACACAACAAAATTATATTCATATCATAACAGATGAATAGATAGTTATAACTGGCATTCCATCATATGAGAAAGAAGCCTATCACACGAGGAACCTAGCTTATTCAGCATATGCCTAGTGCACCATCGAAAGACAAAGAACGCCAAGTACATCTTCCAATGGATTTCTTCACAATCGAAACGACACCATACTCTTCATGCGATGGACCATGGATATCGTTGTTCCTTTACCAACATCACGAGAAAGAACGTTCATGCTATTTATGACCGATTATTTCACTAATGAGTCGAAGCTAAAGCATACGCTCGGATTGAGGCAAAAGATGTGGAAAATTTGTATGGAAGTGATAAGTGTCATTTTTACATATTTTTAGCTATTGATTTTGGTCATTTTAATGTCTAAATATTGCACTTAGGTGTCACTAAGAGTTGCATATGTACATATTTGCATCACAGAGGCTGAAGTGCTCAATCTAAAGTTATGGGGCTAATGGAGGACAATTCTACACATAATGGAAGTTTTTGGGCCAAAGTCAGAAAGGACCCAAGCTCAATACCTTGCACAGTAAAGATGAAGAAGAAGAAACATAGTTTCACTTACAGCTTTGAAAAGCCCACTTCAGGAACTTGTCTTCAGCACTTTGTTGCTGTAGGGAAATCAGTGAAATTACCTAGAGTCCTTAAGTAACCACTTTAGGAAAGTTGCATCTTGCACATTGATGCTCTAGGAAAGCTGTTTTGTTTGGGAATTTGTGTTCTGAAAACCATTAGTTCAAGGGGCAATTAACCACATGCTACATTTCCTATATATATGTTTTTAAGGTAACCCTAAGCTACCGCAGCCACCTTTTGTAGTTTTCTCTTGTTCTAAGATCTAAAAAGTCTATCTATTTCTTGCATCTAATCTAAGTATTTAATTTATCTTGTTTATATCTTTTCTACTATTCTCTAAACATGATTCTTCAAGGATCGGTGACATATTCCTGGGTTTCTATGGCTTATAATGAGTAGGTTTTTAGAGCTTTCGGTTGGTAGATTAGAGTGAAAGATAGATGATTGATGATATTTAAGACAAGATTAACCTTGTTCTAAGCTTGCTAAGTGTTCCTAATGCTAGATTTGACTTGATCTCTCAGATCTTGATGCTAATTTATTTCACATACGAAATGTGTTTGTTGAAATGCTTGAACAAATTTAGTATTGTCCTTTATAGAGTTGGCCAACGGAAGTTGATGCCCGAGTGTTTAGTGGTTAGTAGACTTGTGATTTATGCATGCTTGAGTGGGTTAGGCCAACGGAAGTTGATGTTTACTTCATAAATAACACAGAGCTTTCTGTCACGAAAGTGGATTAATATATTTGAACGAGATCTAGACCTTTAGAGCATTTGTTAGTCAATGATGTATGGTATCTAAATCCGAACTCAATCATCTCTGTTCAATTAGAGTACCCAAGAGCTTGTCTTTCTTAGTTTATTTCTAGTAGTAACTACTAGTTTCTTTCTATTACAATAAAGAGATTTCTATCCAAACAAGAAATAACCGGAAAAATGTTATTTCGGAAAGTTTTTACAGAAAACATAGTTTTAGGAAACAATCTGCCTTAAAACAAATTTCATAGACTTTTTGGAAAAAAGATTCTTAAAACAATTAACAAAAGTTTTGCAAAATAATCTTCCGTAAACATAAACTTTGAAAAGTTTTTACGAAATTTCTTTGTAAAAATAAAAATAAACTATTCCAAAAACATACAAAACCATTAATGACAAACAGAGGATGGCCTTATCTCCATCATCTCCCTCTCTCAGGTCCTCATGTCCTATCTCTCTCCTCCCATGCTCCTTATTCGCCCATCTCTCCTCTCTCCTTATCTATCATCGCTGTAACCTCATTTCCTGAGCCCTCATCGCCATGCCCTCTCTTTCGTGCCTTATCCCCCGGACCTCATTACCACTCCCTGTCTTGTGCCTCATCGCCACTCCCTCTCTCGTGCCTCACCTCCAGGACCTCTTCGTCATGGCCTCATAGCCATGACATACATTGACACTCCCTCTATTTTGTGCCTCATCACCCAGACCACCACTCCCTCTCTTGTGCCTCATCGCAGGGACCTCTTCAGCATGGCCTCATCTCCATGATCTATATTGCAACTCCCTATCTCCCCATCTTCATGGCCTCATCGCCATAACCTCATCATCGTCGTCTTATCTCCCATGATGCATCTCACTCTTCCTCATCGTCATTGCCCATTCATATTTTTATCATGTTCTTGTGTGAATTCTGTCCCATACTGATTTCTTCGTTTTTTCACAATTGGGATTGTCGTTAAGATTTTTCATAGAAAACAAGAAACACCTTGTTTTCTCGTGAAATTTATCCAACGTTGACTCAGAAGCGGTTAACTTGAACACCACAACGTTTTCAATAACACAAAATGATTTGTTATTAATTCGTTGACCAACGGCACAAAAGAAAACAACAACTTCGAGCAAATTGACAATTGTAAAAACGCATAAGTTATAAAACAATCTGAAATTTCCTAAAACACGACACATCCCACTTATGACTCAGGAAATGAAGCAACTCAATCTCGATGATGATTTATATAGCTTGGAGAGGTAATAAAAGAAAACAAGATAATGGAAGATTTTGGGGAAGGATAAACTCGAATCCCAAAAAAGGAAACTAGGTTGAAAGACGGGTTCTGCTGTCCCCCTCTCAAAAAAAGGTGGGGAGTGGGTGCGTATACATATTCACATACTCTTGCGTTTTAAACATCTGCTTCTATGTACTTGACATTTTTAGAACTTATGCTAACTTTCCATCAAAATCATAAAACGGAAATCTATGATTCATCCAAATGCCCAAGGATAACTAAAAAAATGATTTTCGTATAACCCAAAATGGAAATCATACAATAAAGTTTCCATAACAAAAATCATTCGTAACAACCAAACGGTTGACAGAAAACATGATCTACCGATCAGAACTACTCATCAATCAATCAAAGCTTTAAATAAAAACGCAGCATATTAAAATAGTTCTCATAAATAAAGTTCCTAGAGCCAAACAAAAATATTCTAAAAGATTACACAAGCAATTCTCAGAAGACTGAAATCCTTGCGCATGGTTACATTTCATTCTGGGGAAAAAACATGCGCGACCTCTCTCTCTAATTTCCCCGATAACAAATCAAAAGGTTTAACGTCAGGCTCAAAACTACTTTTCGGCTGCAAACTTCCCGCCAATAAGCCAAAAAATAATCTCAACCACAAGGTCAAAACACGACCTTTGAGCAGCCATCACAAAAACTACTCTAAGACACGTTCTCATAACATCACATTCAGTTTTACTCGAAAAAAACTTATTTCTCAGAAAATACGAGATGTCCCAGATTTTCGGAAACTAACTTTCAAACATAAATTACTTCCTCGATCAAAGTTTCATCCTGGAAGAACTCACAAACACAGTCACCACGGACTATAAATAAACAAAAAATAAACTCAAGTTGGAAAGACAAGTACTTGCCTTCACACCATGTATGTCGATTGGCCTTGGTAGAGAAACCATACGTTTGAAATGAATTTCTAACTGACTCCCCCCCATAGAGTTTGTTCTCTTACATTCGACACATGGATTAACCGTGCTATAATAGAAATCTTAAATTTTAGTTAGTATCTTATGAATTTTTTCCGGAGAGGTGCTCGGTTCCGCAATAATTTTTTTAAAGGTTTATATCACTAGAATAACCACCATTTGATCTAATTTAGATGGACAGCTAACAAAAAATAACTCAAAATGAAGAAAATGATCAAAAGAGATTAAGTCAAAGGATCATGCTGCCCTTTGCTTTATAGATACATAAATATAAATATATAAATAATAAAAATGTGTTTTATAGTTTGAATTATATGTTTTCAAATTTGAACTTGCTTAACAACTTTTTTTTCATTTACTTTTTTCAAAATTTGTTTTTGAAATTCATAAACGCTTTTGAAACAATTTGTTATTTTTATTTTTTTTAATATTTAAACTCTATCCCTTAACTCTAAATCCTAAGTATAGATTAGTTCACCCTAAGAGTATAATCATGTATTTACTTTTTTTTTCTTGAAATATATTTACTTTTTTACTAACCTCTTTTGATCATTTTATTTTAGATTCTTTTGGTGTTAATAAATTAAAGAGGGTATCTGAGAAAAATTTTCATTTCTAAATATTTGTTACATTAAGTTAAGTTTTTTTAAAATATTACACTGTATGATAGTTTTAAGTTTTTAATAACACAAAAGGACAGTTATGACTACTGAGATAGTTTTTGTTAACTAAAAGCACTGAACTAACTTTGGAAATTGGTCACTTTTCTATTTTTCTCGTGACCAGACATTTGAAACCTAAAAATATAAAAATGTTCAAAACTTCTTCCTCACATCGTCATACTTTTCCACCGATTCCTGAGCAACCGGAGCATGTGTTTGTCGTCACATCTACACCGTCGTGGTCTGTTGAAGTTCATTGGGTCAGATTTTTTTCCACCGCCACAATATTTCTTTTTCGCCGCATTTCTAGTTTTTCGCCAAGACTCTTTCTTCTCGGCCGCAATTCTTACTTCTCATCTTCGTGTTTTCACTTCGTCTCTGTCGTCACCGTGACCTAAGCTCTCGCCGCTGTCGAAACGTCCTCTCTTTTCATTCACCGCTAAGTGAAACATGGGTGGTTTAATCTTGGAATCACATTCGGTCCTCAACTTTAGCTTATCTTTAGTGTTTACAAGAAACTCTCGATATGCCGTGTTGTATCTCAACTCATCTTTCCTTGTCGTGATTCATCATCATCGTGACCTCCCTCCCTTTCTTACGCGCTCTGAAACTCGCATGATAAGCTTGAGAACATCAATAGCTAATTTGGGTATTTTTGCATATTTGGTCCGTAAACTTATTTGCTATTTATTTTGTAACTCCAATACTTTTTAAATGTAAAAATTGATTCTTAATTTCGTCCCAAACTTCAGAAATTATATTTTAACTCCTTGTAGTATGAATACCTCTATGAAAATACAATAAACTAAAGACACACCAAAATGATTTAAATGAACAAAAGAAAATATGAAGTAAAAATATATGTACACACCGAACTGTACAACAATACACATGTAAAATATTAAACTATGTACACAAATATTTTATCATTCATATGTACAACAATACACATGTACATCTGATTCACAGGCATATCTGGTGAATTGTTAGATATATTTGCACTTTGCAATATTTTTCACTATTCACATATACACCAAATTGTACATTACACATATAATGACAATCGATTCATTATACAATTTAATTGAACACATATATGCACAAAATCCATCTACATATATCCTAAAATAAATTAAAATCAAGTGCTAAAAATCATTAAAATTACTAGTTATGAATAAAACACATAATTATGTGACAACAGTTTTCATATACGTTATTATTAGTTTGATTGATCTATTTTGTACATATAATATTGTACATATGTACACAAAATTACATATGTAAATGTGTACACATAATTTATATAATAAAATTTGGATACTTTTTCAAATTGGGTATTCTTTTCCCGAAAACATCTTAATAAGTATACACATGATCTTGTACATTATCGGATTTTATTTACATGACAATGTACACAGATTTTGTGTATTATTCATATCTAATGATTTTTAGCTTTTGATATATTTGTGTACATATGTAAATGTGTACGCATAATTTATGTACATATATTAACGTGTACACACAATTTATGTATATATGTAAACGTGTACACATAATTTAAATAGTATATATGTAAACGTGAACACAATTTGAAATATAACCAAATAAAACAAAATTATCTACAAATCAGAAAAAAATTGGAACAAAAAAAGAAATAAAACAACAATATAGACCAATGTTACAAAAATCATAATATTCGTTTGGTCTAGATTGCACAGCTAAAAGTCTAGGGGTAAATTGTTAAAAGCTTGAACATATTAGAAGTTTGAAAAAAACAAAAAAAAAACAAGTAAGAGGTGGAAGATCAAATATGAAAATAACCAAAAATGACCATTGTTGATGTGGTGAAGTTTTCTCTTTGATTTGTGACAAAAGTGATGAATATTTTGGTGGTCGACCACAACTCTGATTCCAAGCATGACGGCCATGACTAGCAAGAAATAATGTGGATCACGGTAGATCTATGTTGGAATGGAACTTGCGGTTACCAACAAAATTTTCCGGCTGTTTTGTCTATGATGGAATTCTCCGATAGTTTACAACGATGACGTTTTTCTTACTGCCTATTTTTAAGTCATCACTATGTACAAGAAAGGTGAAGATAATGATATTAATATGTGAGAAAGGTGAGTTGAGAATAGAAAGTGGTTTATAGTGTTATAAAAACTCAAAAACTAGTAAATGACTTGTTTTTCTTTTATCCAATAACACTTATTCTTTTTGAGCAACTCAATAACACTTCTAAACCCGTAAAAAGTAGTAAAATCTCAGACGTACAGCTATACACGGCACATTTTGCAATTTTGTGCTTTCAGGTCGCTCTCTCTCGCTTCTATTAGCTGTAAAACCCTAACCAGCGCCATAGCTTAGGGAGGATCCTGATTGAGAGAGCGAGAACAAGAACAAGAACAAGAGGATCATCTCTCCGTTTTCTTCAGGTAAACTCACAATTTCTTTCTCGGAAATCTGTTCTCGAGCAATGGCATACTTTCCACCCTTCGTCTTCTACTTGATGGATTGAATTCTAAAACTGTTGTAGCGCTCAGATCGGTTCTCTGATTTGTGCTACACTCCGCTTTATCTCTTCGCAAAATCTTCGTCGCATTTCGTTTCGTTTTGCCAATTGCTTATCCCTTCTAACGAGTGGCGAATTAATTTTCAAGGACGCCATCAGCTACTTGTATTGGATTTACAATAGAAATTAGCATCTAGATCAGATCTCTCTCACTCTCATATCTCCACTTTGCTGAGAAGGTAGGATTTAAAAGTGGAATCACTGATCTAGTTGCTGATGATGAATTTTTGTGTCCATGAGAACAGTAGGCTATGGCGATGTTAGGTGCACAGCAAGTTCAAACATCAGCTTGTACTCCTGATATTGTATGTGATCCACTTTTCTTTTCTTTTTCTTTTTCCTAGCAGATTTGAAATTTGTGTTGTATTTATTCAAGTTTGTGGCGTTTACAGGTTGGGAATGCATTTGTGCATCAGTATTACCACATTTTGCATCAATCCCCTCAGCATGTCCACAGGTTTTACCAAGAGATTAGCAAGTTAGGCCGCCCTGAAGATAATGGTACGATGAGCATCACTTCTACCTTGCAAGTGAGTCTACTAACTTACTTTTCAAGTTAAGTGGAAAGTGTTGCTGAATACGAGTATGTATTTTGAGCAGGCTATTGACAAGAAGATACTGGCACTTGGATGTGGTGTAATGGGTGCCGAGATTGCATCTGTGGACACACAAGAGTCTTATGGCGGTGGTTTTCTCGTACTTGTGACTGGCTATTTGACGGGGAAAGATGGTGTCAGGAGGACGTTTACTCAGACCTTCTTCCTTGCTCCACAGGAGATAGGTTACTTTGTCTTGAATGATATGTTCCGATACATTGATGAAGCCACAGTCGTGTGTGGCACTCAGTTTCCGGTTAATAACATCCAAGTTCTTGTCAACATTCACCAGGGTAACATCTGCGGCGTCCTTCAAGTTTCTATTATAAGCGTTGTAAAACTTTCTTTCTTTTTTTTTGTGCCTTAGATCCACATGCTGCTCAAGATATTACAGAAGACTTTGTTCAGGAGAAATATGTCCAAGAGAATCATGTTGTTGAGCAGTCTGATGTGTTGTCGGATAGCATTAATGGTCCTCAAGTGTTCACTCCCACTGAAGAGGAACAGGCATCAGTGACAGAAGAAGTTCCAACGCCTGGTATAGTTAACGAAGCTCCCATTGATGTGCAGAAGGTTGGAGAGTCTGATTCTAGGACTGGTGAAGTTCCAAAGAGATCTTATGCATCCATTGTAAGTAACATACATTTGGGTTGTGTAATATCTCCTAACTATCAAGCTCATATGAGATTCTGGCCTTCTCCGTCCTCAGGCTTTAACGCCACTGGTGTATGTAACTATAATCTGTAGGTGATGGTTATGAAAGAGAATGCTGCACCGATGTCTGCTTCGAGAACTCCAACTAAGGTGGTGGAACCAAAGAGACAAGAAGATCAAGCCACTCATGTCCCGCCACCAACACCCTTTTCTGAGAAATCAGATTCAGGAGCAAATGTAGCTGTAAATGGGAACGATCAACACAATGAAAGAGGTAAGTCCATATGCTTGTGGCTCTCATGTTATTCTTTGTTTTCCCTTAACGGTAAACATGCTTAGCTTCAATCTATCTCATTTCTTGATTCCGTAACAGCTGCAAGTCCATCCATCTATCTTAAGGGCTTGCCGCTTGATGCAACACCATCCTTGCTCGAGAATGAGTTACAGAAGTTTGGAGTTATTAGGACCAATGGAGTTCAAGTAAGAAGCCAGAAGGTAAGAAAAAGTCTTTATCTTTATTATTGCTTTACGGTAATGTTCATTACTGATATGCAGATTAGTTATTCCTTTGACTACTATGCTTTACAGGGATTCTGTTTTGGTTTTGTTGAGTTTGAAGCCATTAGTTCTGTGCAAAGCGCAATCGAGGTAACAACAAATGGTATTATGACTGAGGCTATGATCTGAGGCTAATTAACTGTATCGATTTGGGGATTTTTAAGGCATCACCTATCATTCTCAATGGGCAGAAAGTAGTCGTAGAGGAAAAACGATCGACCGGAAGAGGCAAGTTTGCCTTCAACAACATAAGAGGAATGAAACTCTCATGAACCTAACAGATTTATTCGTCATTCATTGCTGGAACAGGGAACTGTAGAGGACGTTCAGCGTTTGGTGCAGGAACAGGCTACAGAAACGAAGGTGGAAGGGGTCGTGGGCGCTTTGGAGGTGGAAGAGGAGGAGGTAATGGCCGGAATGATTTCAACGGATATGGTAACAACAGGGGAAGCAATAGGGAAGGATACGTAAACCGAGCAAATGGTGATGGTGGTGGGTTTCCGAGGGTTAGTGGTAATCATGGACGTGTACGACGTGGCGGTGGTGGATCTGATGCTAACAGAGCTACTAAACCTGTGGATGCTCCTCCTCACGTTTCTGTCACTGCGTAAATGTGCGTTTCAAGCAGACAAAAAAGGCTCGAATTGTTTTAGAGAAATTAGGCTTAGTTCTATGACCAAAAGACAACTATTATTCTCTTTTCCCTAGGGGTAGCACAAGTCAAGTACTTGCCATTTTTGATATATTTAGTACTTTGTTTGTTTTTTCAAAGGGTTTTTAGTGATTTAAACCTCCAACTATTTTTAAATCGGATAAAAACCTCCAACTAAAATTTTATGTTTTTAAACCTCTAACTATTAAACCGTTAATGCCGTTACCCTTCCGTTATCAAAATCGTTTTTTCTTAACAGAGACCCGTTAAATCGAAACACCGCGTTTCATGTAATTTCAAAAACGACATAAGGTTCTTACTATCAATATATATTTTATTGATTTAAACCTCCAACTATTTTTAAATCGAATAGAAAACCCCTAAGAAATTTTTTTATATTTTTAAACCCTCAACTATTAAACCTTTAATGTTTTTAACCCTCTGTAAACAAAGTCATATTTTCTACACGGGAAACCATAAATTGAAACACAGAGTTTCATGTAATCATATAAACAACATGAAATGTTTAAACCCCCTATATCAATGAGTAATGATAATCACAATTCATCCTCAAATAAAAAAATGAATATGAGAGAAATAATTAGGGTTGATTGCGTACTGTTAAGGTAGATGAGCTTCCAACCTAAAACCAATTGGTGATAAGTGGAGCGGCCCATCTATCTTATATACTAGATATAATCTCTTGCAACTTCTGATGTGGGACCTTTGTCCCTAATACGTCCCCTCGAGATGATGGCTCTTTGGCGTCAATCTCGGAATGTTCGGGCAAAGACCGATGGGCCGAATTTGGGCTGGATCGATAAGGATCGGGTTGGACTTTGTGGATCATGGACTCTGATACCATGTTAAGATAGATGGACTTCCAATCTAAAACCGATTGGTAATAAGTGGAGTGGCCCATATATCTTATATATTTCTTATAATCCCTTCCAACAACCGATATGGGACCTTTGTCCCTAATACGCCTCTTGAGATGATGGCTCTTTGAGCGTCAATTTCGGAATGTTTGGGCAATGATCGATGGACCATTAAGATAAAATAGAGTACAATAAATAGGTGAAAGACAAAAGAAAATAAAAAGTGGAAAACAATACAAAAGCCAGCGCAACACATATTTCTCTACATAAACCAAGAGAGAAAAATGAAACAATTTACTATGTTTCAACAGTAACTAGCGAAACTGCAAGTTGAAAATTTTCACCTGATTGGCTAAATATTAGCTGGAGTCAAAGTAAATATGTTTTACACTTAAAATATATCGTCAGAAGTGCCATACAATCATAGCCTAAAATTAGAAAGAATAGAATTTTTGGACTGACCTCACCTTCGATGAAAAGGGAAAAGAAATTTAATTTTTTTATTTAAGGATAAATTGTGATTGTCATTGCCCATTGATATAGGGGGTTTAAACATTTTCTATCGTTTATATGAACATGAAACTCTGTGTTTCAATTTAACGGTTTCTCATTTAGAAAATATGACTTTGTTTACAGAGGGTTAAAAACAATAAAGATTTAATAGTTGAGGGTTTAAAAATATAAAATTCAATGTTGGGGGTTTTCTATCCGATTTAAAAATAGTTGGAGGTTTAAATCACTAAAATATATATTGATAGTAAGAACCTTATGTCGTTTTTGAAATTACATGAAACGCGGTGTTTCGATTTAACGGGTCTCCATTAAGAAAAAACGATTTTGATAACGGAAGGTTAACGGCATTAACGGTTTAATAGTTGGAGGTTTAAAAACATAAAATTTTAGTTGAAGGTTTTTTATCCGATTTAAAAATAGTTAGGGGTTTTAATCACTATAAACCCTTCTTCAAATGATATAATTTTAGACTTGTACTTGATTTACTAAAAACGAGTATTTGCATTTTCAAGTACTTAATAAAAAATGGTATACTTGCAAATACTTACTCTATTTTACTAATTATTGCTTCTAAACTGATTTATAAATTATTATAAAATTATTTGTAAATAATTTAGTAATAGTTATTGAATTTTAGAAAAAATTAATTAGTTATAATTATAATCTAAACATTTTTAATAAAGAATATTTTTTACTTTTATATGTTTATAATCGATATATGATAAATATAAAATTAAAAAAAAACTCTATAATATTTCTATAATATAATACTCTTAGCTCACTTATTTTCTAAACAAATAATTTGATTATAATTTAGAAATTTTTTTTCTTTAAAAGTAAAAAGCGGATAATAAATCAAGTAATAAATCACGAATAACAAACGAATAACACCAAGTAATTATTTTTATTTTATTACTTCGTACTTGTCTTATACTTGTAAGTAATTGAAATAAACGATTTGATACTCGACTTGAACAAAACTGAGTACTCGACTTTAAGAGCCAAGTACGAATCAAATAACGAGTATAAGCCGAGTAGCAAATAATTGTGCCCACCCCTATTTTTCCCTGCGTCGCCCATTTTGTTAATTGGAATTACAAATTTTGCGAGCCAGGGTAAGTTTCGTCAGTCTTTAGCAACAATTTTGAAAATTCTAAACCATTTCAGCTTGAACCGGTAAAACCTGACCAGGACTGCCACTACCAGTAACTTCGTTTGATATAAAACTGATTCACAAAATTCCGTGAGCATATGATAACTGCCGAGTTAGATAGGCAGTCATGAGTTTCGCAACTCAATGTAAAAATGAGATAAAATTGCATAATGAAAATTACCATAGTACATAATACTACATTATTCTAATTCCCCAAAAAATATATAAATGAAACACAAAAATAAGGTTAAAACCTCAGAGTCTGAAGCAACAACATTTGCTTTCAGATTCTGTTGTTGATAAAGGAAACAAAAAGTTCATAGTTCAAAGGCCGAAATTGCAAGCCTGAACAAACTCCAGATCGTAATCCACGTGCTTGGTCCAAAGTGGTCGGAACTGGTTCATAGCTATGTCTAGCCACGGCTTCATATTACCGTTGAAGTGTACAACGGCAGCGTTACGGATCTCATCCATACTAATACTCGGATTGTAACCCAGCCCAAGCACATGCCATGTTTTGTCCAGCGGCTTTGTGGTCGAGTAAAATGTGATCAGTCCCGGTGGCAACGTTCCAAGTTTCCACAGAGTCCTGTTCTCATTCTGCAGTTCATACAACACAACAACAAAAGTCAAAACACAAAGAAACACAATGTTGTCAACTATATCACAAAAGGTTTACCAGATTTTGCCAGTAGTGATATTCTTCTGTGCACTTCTCTCTTCTCCAAGCATCAAGATCAAAGAAGTTCATTCCATAAGCCCACGCGCATGCTTTCGGATTAAACTTCTCTTTGATCAAAGGATGCGAGAAGTTCATGTACTGAGCATACCGATGGAACGAACCAAAACAGGTCTCTACAGCTCCATTCACTTTCCCATCCATATCAATCTCCCAAAGGCCCGTTAAATCCTTCTGCACAACCACATCATCGTCCAAAAACAGTATCCTATGCAGCTTCGGGTACATCTCAGGCAAATAGAATCTCAAGTGATTCAATATAGACAAATACTTGGGGTTCCTAAACTTCATATTGGTCGTATCCTTAGTCGCATTCTCGAGCTTATTCTCGAAATAGAACTTCTGAAGATTGGCAGACTCCAGCTGCTTCAACACAGGCACGTAGGAAGAGTTCAAAAACGTATAGTCCTCAACAGCTTTCACTTCTACATGAGCTCCTTTATACTCTTTAAGCTTAAACATAACCTGCATCGCACCGAGATTCATCTTATCCGTCACGACATGGAAGACATGCTTCCACGGCTCCTTTGCATTCTGATAAGCAAGCGCTTACCCAGAATTAGGAGATAAGAAAGAGAGAGAAAGAGATTAAGATAAGAGGGAATATTAATTAAGTGATCATTTGATAAACCCAAATGTATTACACTCTCGTGACTATATAGTAGTAAGTCACCTTTCCTTATTAATAAAACGACATAACAATAATAAACACACCATACTAAAGACTCTTCTCCNTACACTCTCGTGACTATATAGTAGTAAGTCACCTTTCCTTATTAATAAAACGACATAACAATAATAAACACACCATACTAAAGACTCTTCTCCACACAGAGTCTCTCCTTCCTCATTTCCCTCCAACTAGCCACTCTTGAATGTCTTCATCGACCTCCTCTTCTTCTGAACATAAGCTAAAGGCACAGCTAGCTTATCAATACCCCCCCGAAGAAGACTCAGCTTGTCCTCAAGCTGGAACTCTGGAAATTGCTCCTTCAAGAGATGAACTGGTTCCCAACTATTCTCAAACTCCGGCAACTCCAACCACTTCACCAATACCTCAGGCTGACCCGGTTTACCAGTCTTGCGTATGTCCAGTATCTCCTCTGGCTCAGTATTCCACTCAAGGGAAGAGGATAGGATTAAAGGGAGCTCTTGTACCTTAGTGGTAGGTGCCACGGCGCGTTTGAGCTGAGAAACATGGAACACGGAGTGGATCAAACTGTGTTGTGGAAGAGCCAACTTATAAGCCACCTTCCCAACCTTCTTCTCCACACGGTAAGGACCAAAGTATCTGGGAGCCAGTTTCTCCGCTCTGCGAACTGCCACCGAACCTTGACGATAAGGGCGCAGCTTTAAATACACCCAATCTCCGACCTCAAATTCCACATCTCTGCGCTTCTTGTTAGCAGATAACTGCATTCGAGCTTGAGCAACAGCCAAGTTATCACGCAACTCCTGCAACAACTCATCCCTACTCTGCACCATCAATTCTACCTCAGCATTAGAAGAAGGAATGTCACCATAGCGCAGAAGGCGGGGAGGGTCTCTGCCATACAGTGCCTTGAAGGGAGTAGTGTTAGTCGACGTGTGATGGGAAGTATTATACCAATACTCTGCCCATGGAAGCCATTGAACCCACGAACTTGGTTTCCTGCCCGCAAAACACCGCAGATACGCTTCCAAACATCGATTAACCACCTCAGTTTGCCCATCAGTCTGAGGGTGATATGATGTGCTCTTGTGTAAAGCTGTACCTTGACTAGCAAACAGTGAAGACCAGAACTGACTGAGAAATACCTTATCTCTATCAGATACCATAGTCTCCGGAAACCCATGCAGTTTAATCACCTCCTTGATGAACACCTCTGCCACAGTCTTGGCCGTAAATGGATGCCTTAGTGGAATGAAATGAGCAAACTTGGTCAATCTATCAACAACCACCAAGATTACGTCAAACCCTTTGGACACAGGAAGGCCTTCCACAAAATCAAGACTTATATCAGACCACACTTGTTGAGGGATAGGCAGTGGAGATAGCAGACCTGCTGGAGTCAAAGTTGAGTACTTGTTCTGCTGACAAATTTCACAGGCCTTTATGAACTCTGTCACATCTCTTCGCATTCCCTTCCAATATACTTCCCGTGCCATTCTCTTGAAGGTTTTCAACACACCTTCGTGACCTCCCACTGGGCTATCATGGAACTGCTTCAGCAACGTCGGAATGAAAGGAGACTGAGCCGGAACAACCACTCTGCCATCCTTGAACAAATTCCCATTTCGCAAACTGTATCCTTCATATCCAACGTCGCCCCGCTTGAGAGCCAACACAACCTTACTAAGCGCCTCATCTTTCTCAATCTGCAGAGCCAATTCGACCAGGTCAATCGATAAGGGAGCTGTCAACTGAAACTCCTTAAATTCCTCCACCAGTTGTTGTCTAGACAAAGCATCAGCCACACGATTCTCCTTCCCTGGCCGGTACTCAATTGTATAGTTCAACCCCAAAAGTTTCGAAGCCCATTTTTGTTGCTCCACAGAGACAGCTCTTTGCTCCAGCAAATGACGCAAGCTCTTCTGATAAGTGCGGATAGTGAACTGCTTGCCTGTCAGGTAGTGACGCCACTTCGTCACTGCAAATACAATGGCAAGGAGCTCCCTCTCATAAACTGACTTCACCCTGCCTCTGCTTGAGAACCCTTTGCTGATGAAAGCAATGGGCCTGTCATTTTGAGATAACACCGCCCCAATTCCCGTGCCAGACGCATCTGTCTCCACTACAAAAGGTTGCTGGAAATCAGGTAGAATGAGGACAGGCACACTGGACATGGCTTCTTTCAATCTTGTAAATGCCACTTCAGCTCCTGCATTCCAATCGAATCCATCTTTCCTCAACAAGTCAGTCAGGGGGCGAGCAATTTTTCCATAACCTTCCACAAACCTCCTATAGTAACCCGTCAGACCCAAGAAACCCCTCAAAGCAGTCACATTTTTAGGCTTGGGCCAACTCCTCATTGCTTCGATTTTCTCAGGATCTGCAGCTACTCCCTTTGCAGATATTATGTGTCCCAAATACGACACACTCCTCTGTCCAAAGGCGCACTTCTTCTGGTTCGCGTAAAACTCATGTTCTTGCATGACATTTAGGACTTGTCTCAAATGTTCTTGGTGTTCTTCTTCACCTCTACTGTACACCAAGATATCATCGAAGAATACTAGCACAAACCTCCTTAAGAAAGGCTTGAAGATATCATTCATCACCGATTGAAATGTTGCTGGAGCGTTAGTAAGGCCGAATGGCATTACCAAAAACTCGTAGTGTCCTTCATGCGTCTTAAAGGCTGTCTTTCCCACGTCTTCTTGCCTGACCCTGATCTGGTGATAGCCAGACTTCAGGTCCAATTTTGAGAACACCGTAGCGCCAGCCAGCTCGTCCAACAACTCCTCTATCACCGGTATCGGATAACGATCTGGTATGGTGCTCTTATTAACTGCCCTATAATCCACGCAGAAACGGAATCCCCCATCTTTCTTTTTCACCAACAGTACTGGACTCGAGAACGGGCTAATGCTAGGTCTTATTATGCCCGCTTGCAGCATCTCTTGTACCAGTTTCTCAATCTCATTCTTCTGAAAATGGGAGTAACGGTAAGGACGAATGTTTATTGGCGAGGTACCTGACTGAAGAGTGATTGCATGCTCACGAGAACGTTTTGGAGGTAAGCCTGTGGGCATGTTAAACACTTTGTCAAACTCTTGCAGGAGCCTCTGAATTTTCCTGCTCGGTACCACCTTCTGCTCCTCTTGGTTCCTCTCAAAGAGTGCCTGCAACTCCAGTAAAATCACCTCTTCCTCTTGTCCCACTAACTTTTCAATGGTGTTCAACGAGACTTGTTCCTTGAGCAACGCTGGGTCTCCTGATATGGTTATCCACTCGTTACCCACTTGATATTTAATAGTGTGTAGCCCCCAATTGATCCGAGTCTCACCCAACTTCTCCAGCCAAGTATAACCCAAAACCAAGTCTGTAGTAGCTCCCAGCTCAAAGAGTAGATAATCCTCCTTGATGATCGTCCCTTGAACACTCACTTCTACTCCTTTCGCCACTCCACTGCTAGTGAGCATCCTTCCATCTCCAATTGAAACTCCGAATTCGTTGGTTGGGTCCACGGACAAGGACAACGCACTCACCACTCGTTTTGAAATGAAGTTGCAAGAGGCTCCGGAATCTATGAGGACAGCAACTTCTACATCCTTTATTTTTCCCAACAACCTCATAGTCTTCTTGGATGTAATTCCTACTATGGATTGCAAGGAAAGTACTTGAAGTTCTTGAACTTGATGCTTCTTCACAGAACTCTCCTCATCTCGCTCTACATCCGAGTCTTCCTCTGTCTCAGTTTCTTCCTCCACTTCCATACATTTAAAACGCTGATAGGACTTACAGCGATGACCAGCAAAGTACCTCTCACCACATTGTCTGCAAGGATTCTGAACAGCTCGCTTATGCTCCCCCCCTTTGTCCTCCTTAGGTGAATCCAAGGATTTCCTAGCCGGGGTTGTGTCTTCCTTCATCGCAGAACTGTTACTGCGGTTTCTTTGAGTAGAGCTCAAAGCTGGAGCGGAGTTGGTGCGGTGAAAAGATCTGGAGTTATAGTTACTCCTCTCATTTTCCTGCTCTTCAATGATCTTGGCCATATCAACTATTTCATCCATCCCGGTTGGCCTTAACCTCACCACTTGCTCTCTAAGACTCCGCTTCATTCCGTGGAGGAATATTTCTTCAAGTACATCATTAGGCACATGTGGTACCTCAGCTGAAAGTTCTTCAAAAGCTTCTCTGTAATCCGAGACAGATCCAGTTTGACGCAACCTTAGGAGTTGACTCAGAACCGTTCCTCCTCTGGTTGGTTTAAACCTCTTTTTAAGCTTCATCTTAAAATCACGCCAATCCAGCACATCCTCTCGTACTTGGATCATCCTCAACCAAGTAATAGCCGCTCCCGTCATACAAGCCATCGCTAGCGTCAACTTTTCATCTTCCTCGGTTTGGTTCACAGAAAAACATTTCTCTACTCGAAAAATCCAATCATCAGGATTCTTACCTTCAAAATCTGGTAACTCTAGCTTTTTCTTTTTCGGTGGAGACTCCTTGTGCTGGGAACCCAAGTACTCCGAAGATCCACCTCTGAACGCGGAAGAGTTGTTTCCCGTCTCTTGAGTGGGACTCAACTTCTCCGGTGCTAACAGTATTCCTTTACCGCGGTCTGGAATCACCTTGATCTGTGGACTAGAGATCGGAATCTCGCTTCCACTGGACGAACCCAGATTCAACGCTGAGTTGTTCGGCGCTGGTGGGATCTGAGGCTGGAGTTGCTTCAACAACGCCATAAGCTGATTCTGTCGCTCCTCCGCCTTCTGTTCAAGCTCCAGGAATCGCTGATGGTTTGCTTCGGCTTCCACCTTCATCTGACCTTCGATAGCAGAGATTCGTTCCGCATTAGCTGCGTTTGAATCCGTCTTCGGGGCCATGTTTAGGCTCTGATACCAATGATAAGCAAGCGCTTACCCAGAATTAGGAGATAAGAAAGAGAGAGAAAGAGATTAAGATAAGAGGGAATATTAATTAAGTGATCATTTGATAAACCCAAATGTATTACACTCTCGTGACTATATAGTAGTAAGTCACCTTTCCTTATTAATAAAACGACATAACAATAATAAACACACCATACTAAAGACTCTTCTCCNTACACTCTCGTGACTATATAGTAGTAAGTCACCTTTCCTTATTAATAAAACGACATAACAATAATAAACACACCATACTAAAGACTCTTCTCCACACAGAGTCTCTCCTTCCTCATTTCCCTCCAACTAGCCACTCTTGAATGTCTTCATCGACCTCCTCTTCTTCTGAACATAAGCTAAAGGCACAGCTAGCTTATCACATTCTTCACAGCAGAATTCACCACCACTGAAGCTGCGATCACGTTATCCGAAAAGATAGCGTAATGGTAAAGACTCGGATCCTCGAGCTCCGGTGCTCTAGCTTTCCCTTCATCAGTGTACTTCTCCGGATGAGCGATCCTCTCTTCCATCAACCTCATCGCAAGACAATGCAGCCCCTTGGGAATCGATTTCGCGGCGATCAAACTCGAGAAGGCTCCCTGCTTCTTAGTGTTCGTTAACTGTTCGTTCACAGCGAAGATCGTATCTTTAAGCTTCTGGATCTTGAGCTGGTTATCGAAGGATTCTTTAGCTTCAGCGATCACTTGGCGAGTCATTTTGATCCGTTCTTTAACTTCTTTCTCGAACTGTCTTAGCGTCGATTCTTCGATCGCAGATCCATCTGAATCGTAGAGAGCTCGGAACGTTGGTTTGTTGATGAGATCCGTGTAGTTTCTCGAAAGATCCGCGAAGATTCGTACGAGTTTCGAGTTCTCGAGTTTAAGTTTCCGAGCGTAAGAGGCGTAGGCTAGTGCTAGTGAGCGGTGGTCATCAGCTTGTTTCCGGATCTGGATCAGCCGTGGCTTGAGTGGATCCGATTTGATATCCAACATCGATCTTCTGATGGATCCCACTCCATTTGAGTATCGGATGAGATTTAGGGATTGAGAACTTACGGGAAGATGGAGATCAGGTGAATAACTAGACTCGGAAGTGAAGAGAAACGAGAGAGTGAAGAGGGAAAGTGCAATAGTGGCAGCGAAAGCCGTAAGTCTGAGTCTTACACCGGAGATGCTAATTGCCGGAGATCCGCCGCCGCGTAAAAGTCGGTGGTAAGTGGCCATTTTTGCAGGATCAGTAGAAATTCATTTAGCTATTAATGGAGTCTCTCTCAACATCTGAAATGATTGTTTTAAGGAAAAACAAAATGTCGGTAACCATTTTCTAATCTTTTTTAATAGACCTGACAGTCAAATCAAAAACAGTTTTAAGTATGGACTTTTATTGATGTAAAAAAAAAATGGACTTTTATATCATTCACACTATCAGTTAGTGTTTTCATAGCAGATCTCAAATCTGATTAGTCTTTTCATAAAAACATTATTTTTTCTGGCGCCCATAAAACATTATGTTGCTTTAACGAACAATGTAATTTTTATCAACACTATATTAAACAGAAATTGGTGTGAGTTCACTTAAACTCACCTTTAATTTGCAGTATACCCTTAAGGTTTGATCGGTTGTTATTAAATAATTTGGAGTAACTAAATTGGAGAGGAAAAATTATGGAGTAAAAAAAAAAAAAAAGAGTTAAGTACAGCATAAAACTTTTTCGCCACACAAATAAATAAAACAAACACTCACTATTTTACTCTTAGTGAATAGTTGCCAGCGAAAAAATGATTTAAACATTTTCCACTTGATTGGTTGAAAAGTAGCAGAAAAATGAGTAAGGCCCTGTTGGTTTCTTCATTCAATTGAGCCATTTGAATGAAGCTGAGCTTGTTGTTCGTTTCGACACAAAATGTACGGCTCATTCGAATGGTTCAGTTGAATGATTTTCGAAAATCTAGGTTTAATTTGAAGAATCAGTTGACTGAACCAAATCGGACCATTTGACTGAACCTGGTTCAGTTGAAATCATAAAATGTCGATATTACCCTTAGGTCAACTCAAATATTACAAACCTAATTTTCTTTTTTATCTTTTCTAGTTCGCCGTCGTCTCAGATCTCATTCTCTTCTTCTCTCGCCATGAAAGGAGCTTAAGCTTTCACCTCACCGTCGCTCTCTCACCCTCTCCGCGTATCTTACCGTCGCTCTTTCACCTCACCATCGCTCTCTCGCCCTCTCCTCACCGGTCCGTATATCTCTCTGCGCGTCTAGTCTGCGTATCTCTCTCTCCGCGTCTCTCTCCACGTCTCTCTCCGCCTCTCTCTCGCCTCAGCTCACTCACTCTCAGGTATCTCTCGCTCTCTCTCTCTCTCTATATCTCTGGAGCTTGTGTGGGAACTTGTGTGTTCATAGAGAGATCTCTGATTTTTCATGAAATTTGTTCTGTTTGTTGATGGGTTTGCTTGGTTTTCCGAATGTGTTCATGAAATTTGATATGTTTGTTGATGGGTTTGCTTGGTTTTCAGAATGTGTTCATGAATGATGGGTTTGCTTGGTTTTCAGAATGTGTTCATGAAATGTATATAACCTCACGTAGTCATCTAAAATATAAGCGTATACACATAGATAATTTGATATTTCCAAATCATTAAGGTTTGTTTATAAATCAGCTTGTGGTCGAAACCAGACACATTGGTGATTGGTTCCTCTCTTAAACGAATGTTTTTTTTATTGTTGTTTCATTGGATGTGCTCTAGGAAGTACTTACTTATGGGTCACATCGTTTGTTAATAATTAACATATGTATCTGTTTTTACTTAAAGATTTCTTATATAAACCACAAGTTTAGTTTTAGAGAAATCATTTATGAAACCTCTTTCTGATGCATTTTTTTTATGTGACTTGTAGATAATTGCTGCAATGACCTCTGTCCCTGGTACTGATGTAAGTACATTCTTTAACTGAATGGTTCTCTTAGTTAAGTTTAGTCTCTGGTACTGAATATTGGAATGGTTCTCTTAGTTAAGTTTAGTCCCTGCTACTGAATATTTGAATTGTTCTCTTAGTTAAGTTTAGTTTCGTAGTTTACTTTAAGTATATTTTTAAACTGGTATTGAATATTTGAATGTTATAAGAGTTTTGCATGGACTGATGAGCAAACTCAGTTCTACCTCAAACTGAGAGTTGAGGAGAAGCTGAAAGGAAATGAAAGAAAAGGAAATCTCAATGACGTTGGGAGACAGTCCATTATCGACAAGTTTTATGAAGATTATAGGGAAAGGCACGTCTGGAGAAAATTTGGGATCAAGCACAATACTTGCAAAACTCAGTATGCTAGGTTCAAGAGGTTGATCCACAAGAGGACCAGACTTGGCTATGACTCAAATGGGTACGTAAACATGTCCGATGACTGGTGGAATCAACTTTATAAGGTACAGTCTCGGCTTGCTATTTATCGTTTGTGGTTGCTTGTTTATGCTAAGTGATGTCTGTTTGTTGTTGTTGTCTCCTCATGTTTGTGGTTGCTTGTTTCGTTTGTGGTTTTTAGGAATGTCTAGCAGCTAGAACGCATAAAGAGAATCCACTAGCAAATGTTGACTTGTTGGAGAATGTGTTTGGAGCGGTTCACGTAAGTGGAGGTGAAGGATGGACTCCTCAGCAAGGCGAAGACTGTTTGGATAAGCAAGGCACTGATGTGGATCTGGAAGGCGACAATAATGATGGTGATGCTGAAGACACTGATGTGGATCAAGTTCCTCCTACTGAGGAAATCAGTGCTCCAGCTGAATCAAGAACTGCTGGCCCTTCATCTAGTAGAACAAAAGGAAGTAGAACTGCTAACAGGAAGAGATCAAGGGCTGCGCAAGTAGGACAGACTGTAGTGGATTGTTGGGGTCAAAATCGGTACGACGGAATTAATAGCCAAAACTCTCCGCAAGAATATAAAAAGAACAGTTTTATAAAGCTCGAGAATCGTTTTATAAAACTCGAGAAATCGTTTTATAAAACTCGAGAATCATTTTATAAAACTCGAGAAATCGTTTTATGAAACTCGAGAAATCGTTTTATAAAACTCGAGAAATCGTTTTATAAAACTCGAGAAATCGTTTTATAAAACTCGAGAATCGTTTTATAAAACTCGAGAAATCGTTTTATAAAACTCGAGAATCGTTTTATAAAACTCGAGAATCGTTTTATAAAACTCGAGAAATCGTTTTATAAAACTCGAGAAATCATTTCATAAAACTCGAAGATCGTTTTATAAAACTCGAAGATCGTTTTATAAAACTCGAAGGTCGTTTTATGAAATCCGAAGATCGTTTTATAAAACTCGAGAATCGTTTTACAAAACCGCAAAAAACCGAAAAAGCCGTAAAACGCGAACTAGTCGCAACTAGTTCGCCGATGGGCGAACTAAGAAGCACTCTCTAGTTCGCCCATCGGCGAACTAAGCCGGGCCCGGCTTAGTTCGCCGATGGGCGAACTAGAGACTTCCCGGACACTCCGCGTCTCGATTTCCCGCATTCCCGATTCGAAACTTACGTCTTTCGACAAAGTCGCATTCTAAACCACGGCCAAAATATCTTCCGTTCCATCTCGATCCGACTTACCGTTCGAGTTTTACGATAAAAACCGTAAAACTTCGTTTTCTCGGAGAGAACTCGAGGAAATCGTATAAAACGGCAACGGTTAAACGAAACACCGAACATTGCCAAAACTATACGATTTTTTCGAGATTTCTCGTTAAAATCATAAAAACGCGCTTTTTAATAAAAAAACGTCGAGTAAGTCGTAAAAAACGTGTTTTTAATAAAAAAGTCGAGTAAATCGTAAAACCTTGCGATTAACTCGAGTAAATTATTAAAAACGACGTCAGATCAGAAAACGATCCCGTAAAAGTCGAAAACGGATTTATCGCAAAACGGCCCGAAAGGACCTAAAACGCGATAAAAATCCATCTCGCGATCTTAACGAAATCTAACCCGCAGATTTGACGACGTTTTGACGGTTTACTCGCAGAAGGAAAATAAAAGTCAAGTTTAAAGATAAAAGGAAGGTTTGAAGAGAAATAGAAGATTTCCGCAGAAGAAAAGGAAGGATCGAGAAGAATGGAAAATTCCCGATTTAGTCAAATCTGGGCGAAATGGAAAGATCGGATAGCCAAGGCAAGGAGTATATAAAGAGGAGGTCTAGGGNGTTTACTCGCAGAAGGAAAATAAAAGTCAAGTTTAAAGATAAAAGGAAGGTTTGAAGAGAAATAGAAGATTTCCGCAGAAGAAAAGGAAGGATCGAGAAGAATGGAAAATTCCCGATTTAGTCAAATCTGGGCGAAATGGAAAGATCGGATAGCCAAGGCAAGGAGTATATAAAGAGGAGGTCTAGGGCAGAAGCACAGGGACGAAATTCATAGCTCTCACCACCAAAACTAGCATTTAGGAATCTCTCCGTTTTTCTGTTAGTGAGCTGCGTCTCAATTAGGGTTTTCGTTCTTAAGCTTTTTTGGCTACTCTTTTGTACCAGTTCTTCGCAGATTCGGAATAAGAACCTCTTTGCTCTCTATTTCGTTTATTTTCATTCAAATTCTAAGTTATCCTTTCCATATTATTCGTTGTGCGGTTCTCGCAGATAGCCGGTTCCTCTGGAAACTTAGGGTTTTCCCGAAGTTTCCTTATTTACGATTTATTTGACAGTAGGGTGAAATCGACTCCCACAGTTTGGCGCTAGAAGGAGGGGGGGGGGGTCGGATCTATCTTACACCGTAACCGCAACATGTCCAACGAAGAAACGAAGACTGGTGACAACCAAACTCGCGGCGAACGCGACAACGTTGAAACACCGCTACCAAAAGACGCGCCTGCGGCCAACGCTACAAACGCTAACGCCGAGACCGTCGAAAAGATGCTTTCCGAGTTTAACAAAAAATCGGAAGCGCAGGAAAAGCTCATTGGTTCACTCGCAAAACGGCTCGAAACCCTAACTGCGAGAACCAAAGCAATTCGCCCCCGCGGAACTACCAAAATCCGCGGAAGGAGACTCGATTTCGGCGCTCCTACGGATCGTCCCAGAATCGATCAGGGAAACGTACCGGAAAAGGATTCCGGAAAAGAAAACCCTGACACGACGCTGAATGAATCGGAAAAATCTCCTATTCGCGAACAGGAGACCGAAGGCGACGGCATCGAAAGGGTCAACCTGGAAACGAGCGACCAGGCCGACTCAACAGACGAAGACGCCGACGTCCATCCTAGGAGAAGGAAAACTCGCAGTCCTCAACCGGAGTCATCTCCTGAATGTTCCTTTACAGGAGACGAAGGGGAACTCGACTTCGCGCGATACGCAAAAACCGCCGAGGAGCGATCTCCGGTCACTCGCAGCAAACGCCGACAGGGTCGGAAAACTGCTGGCAATCAGACCGAGATTCGCGATCTCCGCGAATACATTACCAGAACGGCCGCTGCGGTAAAAGCGGTGAAATCTCAGATTCACCACGCGACCAGCGCCGCACCCGAGATCGATCGGCTGCTGTACGAGTCTCGGAAAACGCCCTTCACGGCTCGCATCACCGAGATCAAACTGCCCGATCCCAGAAAGCTTAAGGTGCCAACTTACGACGGGACGTCCGATCCCAAAGCGCACCTGCAAGTGTTCCAGATCACCATGGGACGAGCCAAGCTCAAGGACCACGAAAAAGATGCAGGTTACTGCCGCCTCTTCGTCGAAAACCTAGAAGGAGCCGCGCTCGAATGGTTTGCCAAACTTAGGCGAAATTCGATCTGAAGTTTCCGTCGACTGGCTTTGGAGTTCCTAAAGCAGTATTCGATGTTCATTAACCCGGAAACCTCCGACGCCGATCTCTGGAGTTTGGTGCACGAGGAAGACGAATCTCTCCGCGATTTCATGAGTAGATTCAAACTCGTCATGGCTAGTGTTAGTGGGATTAGCGACAAAGCCGCTCTCGAGGCGTTGAGGAAATCGCTCTGGTATAAATCGAAGTTCCGCAAATGGATAACTCTCGAGAAACCGCGGACGATCCAGGACGCGCTCCATAAGGCCACCGACTTCATAACCATCGAGGAGGAAACTAAAATCCTGTCCGAGAAGCATAAGCCGACGAAAACATCCGCAAAGGATAACGCGTCCGAGCAGATGCAGAAAAAGAAAAGCTCTCGTAACGACAAATTTGTCCATCACGAGGGACAGGATCTCCGAGGGGCGCATAACTACGCCATTAACTCCGGTTCGGAGCAAGGGCGGACTATGGGTAACAGGTGGACGAGAAATTCGAATTACGACGAGAATTCTTTCTGCGACCTCCACCAAACCCATGGTCATTCCACCGTGAACTGCAAAGTTCTCGGCGCCAGACTGGCCGCAAAGTTAGTCGCGGGTGAACTTTCCGAGATATCTAGCGTCAAGGATCTTATCCGCGATTCGGACCGCGTCCCGAAGAATGACCAAAACACGCAAATTCAGCCTCAGGGAAATCAGTCGGGCGAAAAACGCGGACGAAAAATAGACGAGAAGGGTAACGATGCTAACCGCCGAAAAATCAACATGATTATCGGCGAATCGCCATACTTTAGCGACACCGTCTCGTCAATACAATCCTACCAACGTAAAGCTGAAACCGGCTCGAGTTGGAAGGTGCCGATGGACGATTCTCCGACAGGGGTAATCTCTTTCAACGATGCTGAAACCGGTGGAATCGACCAACCGCACGCTGATCCCCTAGTCATCGATTTGGTGATAAGCGATCTAGAGGTCGCTCGAATCCTGGTTGATACCGGAAGCACGATCAACGTTATCTTCCGCAACACACTAGCACGAATGGGAATCGACCTCTCGGAAGTCGAGCCGATTCCAAAACCGCTGACTAGTTTCTCCGGCTAAACGTCGATGACCTTGGGATCAATCCGACTACCGGTCGTCGCGAAAGAAGTGACGAAAATCGTTAACTTCACGGTAGTCGATTTCCCGGCTATCTACAACGTGATTATGGGCACGCCTTGGATAAATTTCATGAAGGCGGTTCTGTCCACGTATCACTTAGGCATCAAATTCCCGACGCCTACGGGAGTCGCTGTAATTTGGGGATGCCAAAGACAATCGCGATCTTGCTTCCTGGCCGAACATAAGCTGAGGCAATTAGCGGTCGCGATCGTGAAACCGAAACGGGCAAAGGTCACGCCACCGCCAGCAGACAACGACCCGAAGCAAGCAACGGCCAGAAAACCAGAAGTTTCCGCACCCATCGCTTCCACCCAACCGGAGGAAACAATCCCGGACAAAGATATCGATCCCGCGACTGAAGCAATCGAGAAATCTACGACAGCCGAGTAAGCACGCTCGCGCGAACAATCAGAACTACGAGATGGCTTGATTTCCGAAAGGAATACGTAGGCAGCTCGCCTAAAGACGAGTTCAGCTATCCCCCCTTCAAAAACGCGGGGGGG
>CAKOAT010686264.1:644740-695800 GCA_932364175.1 Eruca vesicaria subsp. sativa | reverse complement strand
CCTGCGTCTTGCTCTCATCCAACATGTTTTTGAAAATGGCTTCTCCACAATCCGACTTCATATTTTTAAGACAAACATGAAGAAACGTGTTCTGCTCATGCGAGTAATGAGCCATAAGATCTTTCTCATATTTAACCACTTGTAAAATAGCAGGACCTTCAACAGGAGATTTGTACATGTTTTTTGGTACATATTGTGACTAATTTTCAAATTCTTCGGAGAAAGTTGGACGAGACGTCAAAAATACAACTATAGATACGAGCATTATCATTAGAAGCGACTTTGCAATATTTTCTTTTGTTTTTGGTTGATAGATTGGTGAGAATAAGGAGAGATCTTATAGTGGTAAGTACGTTTTATTTGTGAAAGGTTCATTAATTGATTAAACATTTATTCATCAACGAAGTTATGTTATCAACTTTGTATTTTAACGCTCAAAATTGAATTATTTTGAATGAAAAAATGTTTATAATGAATTTTAAATATTTAAAACTTCATTTTTGATCTGATGAAACGTGATAAGATTTTGGATAAACTTTATATTAACCTACCATTTTATTTCTATTATTATATATTAGTTATTATGTTAGAAAAGAAAACACAGTACACATAGAATAAGATAAATAAAACCTTCAAAGGCAAGAGAGAATTTTAGACATCTTCTTGGAAAATAAACATGAGCTACATATGCAGATAATATGAAACAGAATAATTCTTTATAATGAGACAATAGTGAATTCAAGACAACACTTAAATGCGTCGAGGACGCATGTACAAAAAAGTTAGACAGCTGAGAATAAGTCAATTTATGTTGTGACATTGTTAGTCAATCGTCATCTACGAGAAAAAAAACAAAGAAACCTCCATTGCACCTTCTGGCCCTGTATAGACCGCAACAGAAGGTGACACATCGATGAGTAAATTGAAGCAAATGCTTAGTAAAAAACCTGGGCAATCATCTTCTTTCACAGAAAAGATGTGTGGTCATATGATTCTCTCCTTTGCCGAATATCTATGTGTATTGCTATTATCAAATCTTTAGTACAAAAATATACAATTTTTTTTATGTTTATCATAAATGATAACACATTTCTTCTTACTTTCCACCAAGTAAAGTAATTGTTCATAAATAATGAAATTGGTTTTTGGTTTGTTCAACATATTTTCTGCATATCAAGTTTAGAATTTGCAGCATCTTACAAGTAGTTGACCTCACAACATTCATTTAGAAAATCATTTCTTGAGAATCACTCAACGGACGTCAAAAATTCATCATTGGAATCTATGCCTAAATTTATAGTTTGGATGATTTGATCAAAAAAAGTTTTAGTAACAAATATTTTATGAAAAGGTTGAGTACTATATTTACATGAAGTATTACTAATATAAAAATATATAATTCCACTCCTTTTAAACAAAAAAAAAATTGTTTCTTCTTAGGTATGGCGTATCATTTTGTTAGTTTGTTTTTGTTTTATGATTTTATTTCCAGGAAATTTTAATTAGTTTTGGTAATCAAACATTTATTAATTTAGTTTATGTTAGATTAGATGATTTTTAGTATATAATTAAACGTAAATATTTAGGAGTTCGAGGCTCTTGATTATAAGAAGTGACGTTATACCTGTTTAGTACTACCTCATTTTAATACATGTCATTTATTTTATCCTTTTGATTTTATATAAGATGAGGTTTTTTTATTTTAATGTATAATTATATTATATATATAATTATATTTTATATTTTAAATTTTATTATATTAATAATTGACTTTTGTTTAGGAAAATATTTAATTTATTTTTGTTAAGAAACATAAAAAGTATACAATTTTTTTCTTAATAAAACGAGGAAGTATACAATGTTAACAATCTTGTAATTGAAATGCATACAATAACAGGCCGAGGTGATATTAGTTTTGTTCCTCAAAAGAGACCGGTGCGACAAATTGGCTACCAACTCTACGAACACATTGGTTCCATGTCTATTTGATTTTCGGAATAACCATAGTTGTGATATCTTTATACTCGTAAATTGATAGAATAATTTGAGCTAGTCCTAGATGACAATCTTTTCCAGTCTTTAGTAGATGAACACAACATTCATCTGTCAGTACTTGCGTCTTGCTGTCATCCAACATGTTTTTGAAAATGGCTTCTCCACAATCCGACTTCATATTTTTAAGACAAACATGAAGAAACGTGTTCTGCTCATGCGAGTAATGAGCCATAAGATCTTTCTCATTTAACCACTTGTAAAATAGCAGGACCTTCAACAGGAGATTTGTACATGTTTTTTTGGTAAATATTGTGAGTAATTTTCAAATTCTTCGGAGAAAGTTGGACGAGGCATCAAAAATACAACTATAGATACGAGCATTATCATTAGAAGCGACTTTGCCATATTTTCTTTGTTTTTGGTTGATAGATTGGTGAGAATAAGGAGAGAACTTATCGAGGTAAGTATGTTTTATTTCTGAAAGGTTCATTAATTGATTAAACATTTATTCATTAATGAAGTTATGTTATCAACTTTGTATTTTAACGCTCAAAATTTAACTATTTTGAATTAAAAAATGTTAACAAAAAACTGTAAATATTTTTAACTTCATTTTTGATCTGATGAAACGTGATAAGATTTCAAGTAGTTTATCTCACACCATTAATTAAGCAAATCCATTCTTGAGAATCACTCCAGAAACGTTGAATAATCATCATCGGAATCTATGCCTAAACTTATAGTTTTGATGAATGAATCAAATTATTTTAATGAAAAATACTTTATAAACCAATGCAGTAAAATGTTGAGTACTATATTTTACTTGAAATATTACTAATATAAAAATATATAATTCCACTCATTTTAAATAAAAAAAAATGTTTCTTTTTTAATACTACCTCTTCTTAATACATGACATTTTTTAATTTTCTTTTATTTTATATCAGATGAGGTTTTTGATTTTAATGTATATGTTTATTATATTTATAATTTTCTCTTCTATTTTAGAGTTTATTGTATTATAATTGATTTTTTCTTATGCAAATATTTAATTTATTTTAGTGAAGAAACGAATACACTGTATATAATTTTCTTCTTAATAAAACAAGGGAGTATACAATGGTAACAACTTTGTAACTGAAAATTCATAAGACATCAGGTCAAGGTGATATTAGTTTAGTTTCTCAAAAGAGACCAGAGCACCAAGCTGGCTACCAACTTTACAAACATATTTGTTCCATATCTGTTTGATTATTTAGAATATCCATCGTTGCAATATGTTTATACTCGTAAACTGATAGAATGAATTGAACTAGTCCTAAATTACATCCTTTCCATTCTTTAATAGATGAAGACAACATTCATTTGTCAATACTTGTGTCTTCGTCTCATCCAACATGTTTCTGAAAATGTATTTACCATAATCCGATGAAGAAACGTGTTCCTTCCATGCGAGTAATGAGCCATATGATTATTGTCATATTTAACCACTTGTAAAATGGTGGAAGGTCAACAGGAGATATGTTCATATTATCTGGTACATATTGTGAGTATTGATCAAATTCTTTGGAGAAAGTTGGGCAAGGAGTCAAAACTACAACTATAGATACAAGCACTATCATTAGAAGCGACTTTGCCATATTTGTCTTTGTTGTTGGATGTTAGATTGGTGAGAATAAGGAGAGATCTTATAGGGATAAGTACATTTTATTTGTGAAAAAATAATTAATTGATTAAACTTTTATTCATTACTGAAGTTATGTTATCAACTTCATATATAACACTCAACATTTAACAATTTTGATTTAAAAACATTTACATTAAATTTTGAATATTTTAACTTCGCTTTTGGTTTGATGGTACGTGATTAGATTTTGGGTAAACTTTAGATAACACTACCATTTTATTTCAGTTTATAAACTAAAGTCATTGTATTTGACAACAAAACATATTTCACATAGAATAAGATAAAGAAAACCTTCAAAAGAAAGTATTGATTCGGTTCGGTGTGATTTAACTAATTTTAACTTAAACTTTTTGCTTTAAAGACATGATTTTTTAAACTGGGAATGTTAATTTTTTTTTAATTTAATCTTTCTAATTAAGTTTCCACATCAAACCTCATGCGGTCATCAACTAGTAGTTGAACTGGAGGTTGACCTAACACTCCACTCAACCAGCGAAATTGCCAATTAAAATGTATGTGCACTAAAAATGTCATATCTTACCAACCAGGACGGTGGTAACCATGGAAAAAAATTTCATGGAATATAAACGCAACAAGCTTTCTTGTACTAGTTGAATAATCCCCAAATATGTCTGTTCATCTGCGAATACCTGATTTTAGAAGAGGTAACAAGCCCAATTAAGGATCAACCTGAACGAAAACCAATCACAGGATTTAAGATGGATCTCCATATTTCCAAAAAGCCCAAAATCAGAGTAAATGGCCACGTAAATATGGAGTTATGATCAATTTTCTAGAACCAGCCAAACCGAGCAGATTAAGAAAAGATTGAACAATCTTTCGGTTCAGTCATATGCCAACCAGGAAACTTCGACCAGAATACTTTCTGATCAAACCAAGAGTACCAGAAGACTAATCCAGCATTCAGGAGGTCATTCCATCATCTTACGATGCACCAGAGATCATAGGATCAGGAGGATCCTCATTAACATCAACTTGCCTTCTTTGGAGATTCTTGCAATCAAACTCCATCACCTATTTTCCCTTCAGTCGAGGCACGAAAGCAGAACCTTCCAGACCATAAAGAAGATTCCCAGGGAGCTCACTTACCCCCTCAAACCGTCCAGATACAAGGATATAATCATCTACATTCATTTGGCCATGATTTTCATCATAAAGTCTCCAACTGCTGGTTTTTTTGGAGCCATCAATTCCTTTGATTCTAAATCTTTATTTTGAGTTTATTTCTTTCCTTTTTTGAAAAAAAAAATGTATTTATTTTCTTTCATCCTTTTTAGACTGTTAGAGATTTATTATGTCAAGCCTATATAAGCTTATTCATATTCATCTTTCTAAATCACCCTGCTTTGATTTTTTTATGAATGAATATGCATTTTTTAGTTTAATGAAAACTATTGTCTAAATCTTTAGAGTGTTGTGAGAAGCATAAACTCTTAAGCATCAAGTCAAAGCCTCTTTTCACAGAGCTTCGGCGAATATAGAATTATATTTTGGTGGGGGAAATCCTATATAAACTTTAAAAAGAAATATAGCTAGGAAATGTTATTTACTAAAAGAAAATAACTAAACTTTAATTAGGTATATTTAACAAATTCTAAGAGCTTTTATGGTGGCACTTGCTACCTTCTTGGACAGCGTAGGTCCACCAATTTTTGTGGTGTCTATCAATCCACTCATCTATCCCATCCATTGGCTAAGGTTGAGAGCATTACACAACTAGCAAGCAAAACACCATATCGATCCAGTTCAACCATCTTCTGATCAGCTGAGAGTGTCACACGACCAACAACCAGCTGATTCCATCATATACTCAGTTTATTTTTCTTGTTTTATTCTTATTATCATCATCATTTCATTTGTTTGCATCTTTCAGATGATTAAGTTGGATATCCGCCATATCGACCCATCGACCATCTCTAAGGGCAATCCGGTTTGAACATCCATTAATCATCTGGACGACCCCCATTTTTGGGCCGTATCATTTGAAATCAGAGCTTAAACAATCATTTGGATTTGGTTTGGTGTTGTTTAACACAATTTTAACTTTAAGCCCTTGCTTTCAAAACATAACTTTTTAAACTAGGGATGTGAACGTTTCTAATGTAATCTTTCCAGTTAATATTTTTCACATAAAACCCAAACCCACTTTTCTCTTTTTTTGGACATATTCTCTTTTAATCTCTGTGAATTGCTATTATCAAATCTTTAGTACAAAAATATTCAAATGTTTTCTTTTTGTCTTAGAATTAGACTATATTTCTTCTTACCTTCCACCATAGAAAGTAATGGTTCATAAATAAAGACAATGTTTTCGTCTTGTTCAATGGATATTTTTGCATAATTTTCAATTTTGTAGAATATTACAATCAGTTGAGCTCACACCATTCAATAATCAAATCCTTTCTTGAGAATCACTCAAAAATCATTCCAAAAATCATCATCTAAATCTTTTCTTAAATTTTTAGTTTGGATTGTATGGATCAAATTATTTTTAATGACAAATATTTTATAAACCAATGCAGTAAAACATTGAGTATTATTTTTTACTTAAATTATTACTAATATTAAAATATATTAGTGCGTTTATTATATGATTTACAAGAATCAGATGTGAATCGTCGGTACCATAATTTTATATGATTTGTATAGCGTCACGCATGATGAAATGAAAATGTTTCTCTATAGTCCCACTTTGATTGTTTAGCATCGGGGGCGCATCAATAAGAGTATGATACCCACTGGTCTTGTATTTTAAGTTTGTTAGACTATAGCATAACTGAAACTAATTAAACAAAAAAAAAAAGATAAAGGAAGTTAAAAATAAAAAATCTATCTAGACTATGAGATTTTTTTCATATTTTTGTTACCAGTATTAGAACAAGAACACTTGATCTACCTTTTTTCAAATCAAAACTAGTTTGGAATTGGCAATTATGACATCAATACTGTTTATCGTCGAATCAAATTCTATAATAGACCACATAGGTGTGGAAAAATCTATTTTTGGACCCCTTCTAATTTGAATTTCTTTTAGATTTGAATTTAATATGAAAAATGAGCAAAATGTCCATAAAACCCAAAATCCCAACCAACAAAATTCGGTACAAAACCAAATACCCAAAATCCGGCCCATATTCATTTAATTTCAAATATTTAATATTATTTTTTATCAGTTGTACCAGTTATTCTAGTTGTACAGTTATACCAGTTCTATTAGTTGTACAATTATACTAGTTAGGCCTGGACATTTTACCCAGACCCGAAGACCCAACCCAGAACCGACCCAAAAATGTGTGGTTCAGGTATGAACCGAACCGATCATTTTACCCTATAGGGTCTTGATGTGGAGGACTCGTAGGTCTTGGACCCGAACCGACCCGAATCCGAGACCCGATGGGGTACCCGAAATATCTAAAACTTATAGTATATGTTATGTATATATATATATATATATATATATATATATATATGTTTTAGTATTTTTATGGTATTATGAGTATTAATTTATGTTTCGGATTTAGGTCTTCGGATATAATTACGGGTTTTAAGTAAAATTTTAGGTTTTTTAAAATATAATTTGAATAATCAGATAAAGTTTTGGATATTTTATGTCTTCGGGTCAGGTTTTGGGTAAAATTTTGAGTATTTTTTGGGTATTTAAATATGTTCTGGTATTTTTTGTGTGTTTTAGGTATTTATTGGTCCATACCAGGTAGGATCCGAACCGATAAATTTTAATTCCCCCCATTAGGTCCAACTATATAAGACCCGAACCGACCCGGACTCGGTAGGAACCGAACCGAATCCGAACCGACAAAGTCTAATTACCCTATTGGGTCTAAATATCTATGACCTGAAGGACCCGGACCCGACATGACCTGACCCGAACCCGAACCGGAAAATGCCCAGGCCTATACTAGTTGTACAGTTGTACTAATAGTACATTGAACCAATTATACAAGACTTATTCTTGGGTTCACCCCCTAGGGTGAACCTAGAGGTTCACCAACCAATAGGATGGTGTTATTTCATATTTAATATCTTTTTAAAAAGGAAACAAAATCTTGTTAAGTTATATTATGTTTTTAAAATAAAAATAGAAAAAATAAAAAAAATAATTAATATTTACAAAAAAACGAAAAAAATATTGAAAACAAAATCTAACATTTATGTTTTTAAAATAAAGATAAAAATATAGTAAAAACCGTAATAATTGCAAAAAAAAAAAAAATTTAAAAAATATTTTAATACATCTTTAAAATGAAAAATAATATTGTTACATTATATTATATTTTTAAAATAAAAATGTAAAACTAAAATAAAATAAAAACAGTATAACTGGTTAGTATTAATTTTTTTGATTTAATGTTTAAGATTTTTCCAAAGGGTTTATGATTTACCCAAGGGTTTAAGGCTTAGGATTAGGGCTTAGGTTTTAGTGTTTTAGTGTTAAATATTTTTTTTAAAGAATATTTTTCGTTTTTTGTAATATTATTATTTTTTATTTATTTTTGTGTTTTAATTTTTTTTTAAAATAATATAAGTTAACAAGATTTTATTTTATTTTTGAAAAGATATCAAATATGAAATAACATAATCCTATTGGTTGGTGAACCTAGAGGTTCACCCTAGGGGATGAACCCAATAATAACTCATTATACAATTTTATAAATTAAACAGTTGTGTAGTTGGCAAGAGAAGCAGAGCTTCCCACTCCGGTGGATAACGATAGTGCACAAATCTGAACGAAACTTTACCGAAGCTGGTGTGTTCAAGAACAGACCAGAGGTCTATCATCTGATTCGTCGAAACCACCCAAAAAGGAATCTTGCGGCCACAAAATGTCGACTTGAAAGAGAAGATTTGGCTCTGAAACCCTAGCCACCAAATCTATGAATAAATGTCTCTAAATCTTAGCCACCACAACTATTATTTGTTGTTTGGTTAAACTTGTAATATGTTGTGATTAGTTTTTTTTAAAAAATAATATTGTGCTTAACTTCTCCTTCAAATATAAAACTATATATAAACTATAACATGTCGTAACAATTGTACTTGTTATTAAATTTAATGTGAAAGTTATTAGTTTTAATAGTTGTATTTGTTGAACTATTTTTAAGCATTTTAATTAAATTTCATCAATTTGTAAAAATACATTTTATGTATGTTTTCCAAAAATTATGTGGACAAACAAGTTAACAAACCTCAAAAGAATAACTAGAACAAGTAACTTGTAATTAAATTTCATGATCTACGTACGAGATTCATAAAAATAAGAGTGAAAGTATTACTAGCACAACTAGTACAACTCCGACTAATACAACTAGTAGAACTAGAACAAGTATAACTTGTAACTAAATTGAGTTTAACCAATATGACTAATATAAATATAACTCGAAGAACTAGTACAACTTGCAACTAATATGATGATATTTGGTTTTTTTTTTTTTAGCATATGAATGATACTAGAAAAATATGATATTGAAGCAATGAGATGCATTAGTCTAATGTTTCCTGGTTGCATGCATGAAATTACATGTATAACTAGAACAATTATAACATGTACAATTACTACAGCCTAACAATTATATGATTATATTTAAATTTTTTTTTACCATTTGTACTAATTCTACCAGTTATACTGTTTACGAAAAAAATCATTTTCATGTTTTTGTTCCCGAAGTCGAAGAAGACAACTACCGAGCCAGAAAATGTTACAGTATAAGATGTGAAAGCATATACTCCAACAGATAATGCATAAGCATCACGAGTTTGAAAATGATGCATAAGAATTAATATTTGGTATTTTGACTACAACAATAATAGTTTAACTGGTTCAATTGGTTTAACTACAGTAATATTATTACTAGTTTAATTGTGGCAACATTTGATTTTTATGTTTTTCTAATACTAGTTGGTAGGTTTCTCACCCCAAGTTTCATTTTATAAATAAGTAATGAAAAGTGATGATGATGTATATTATTTTCTTTGTCAGAAAATATTTACATAAAAAGAAGGACTCTGCAGTGAAAGAAGAAAATGATAGACGCGAAGAAGAAAAGAGATGCGACGAAGAAGAATGAAATCCTGGCGATGAAGAGGAAGCTCGGTGGTGGTGTCACGGTGGGTCCTTGTCAAATCCAACCAAGCGGGCTCTAAACCACGGGAGAAAAACCACATCTTCTCTTGACCCTCAAGGTGGTCTTTACTTGGAACCATCTACACTTTCTCCATCTCACCCCACTAGTAAACTCCATAAATCATCAAGACAATCAAAAACATACAAGTATTTTGGTATAACTAATATAACAGATTCAACTACGCAATAATATTTAAGAATAGTACAACTAATACAACTACGCAACATTAGTATTCAACCACAAGGTTTAAAACATGATACACATTTATAACGTGATTTGCATATAAAACAATATTAAATAAAATAAAAAATAGTTGTACTAGTTTTCTAGGTGTACCGTCTGTACATAGTTGTACTAGTTTTTGAGTTATACCAGTTTGTGCATAGTTGTACTTTAGCAGTAATATCGAGAAATATTAGTTATACCACGTAATATATACAATTAGGTCAGTTGTACCACTTAATTATGTTTAAGTCAGTTTTTTGAAACCCGACCCAGACCCGCGGTTGAACCGGTAAACCCGGTGACCCAGAATAAATTCGGTTTGGGTTTTGTGAAAAATCCAAGATTTAAAAATCCGCTAAAACCCGCAAAAACCCAATAAAACCCGAAACCTGGTACCGGTTGAATCGCCAGTTGAACCATTAGATAATTTTACTCTTTTTAAAAAAAAGTTTTAATGATGTTTTTAACTTTTTACTTTTTAGATTTTTTATTTTAAATTTCTGATTAAAAGCTAGGTTTCTTTCAGTTTTATTGCCGTCTTCATTTTGTTATAGATAATTATTAATGATTTTACTTTGGATTTTTTTGTGGATTTGAAGTTTAATTTTATTATTAAAATTATACATATAAATATTTATGAATTTATAAGTATTGATCTTTATTTTTGTTAGATGTCAAAAATCTTAACTTGTTACAGTCATCCGGTTCAGTGTCCGGGTCGGTTTTCAAAACACTAGTTTAAATGCATTTGCCCGGTTACAATGCAATCATCAGTTTTGTAAAAATATATTTCATGTATGTTTTCCAAAAATTGTGTGAAGAAACAAGTTAACAAACATAAAATGTATAAGGTAAATCATGCAAACTTATGGGATAGGGCAAAAAAAACAAAAAACAAAATCATAAAAATAATAAGAAACCTATCTAAACACTTAGTAGTTTGACCATTTGATTGTTTATTTCATATAGAATACCCAATGGAATATATATAATTGTAAAACAAATTTATTTGTTACTCATTTAAAATGCATATTAAGTTTCTCATTTCATATTTTAACAAAATTTGCATCCAAAATTCAAAAATAATAACCAAAATAATGATTTTTATTTTCAATAATTTATTTTCAAACTTACTACTCGTCTAATTTGTTAAACATTTTAAAATAAATTAAGTTAATAGTTTAATTTTACATACATGAAACTTAAGTAATGAAGAATTTAAAATTTTTCTTTCAAAATCTAAATTTCCGAATCTGGCCCGAAATAACCAAACCCAAACTAAAATATCCGAACTCGACAGATATGTAAAAATACCCAAATGGGTCCTAAACCCCAATACTGAAATACCCGAAAACCCAAAATACCTAATCCGAACCCGAACGGGTACCCGAACGCCCACCCCCATTCCACATCATAACATTGTAAAATTATGTTCAATATTTTCTTTTCATGATTATATGACTAATCTAGTTAACAAACATTAAAATATAAGATATATAATATTAAACTAATAGTGCATGTAATAATTTAACAAAATATTAAAAATCCTCAAATAAAATGGAAGAAATTGTGTCACCATTGACAAATTAAGAGTTTGTTTATTTATTTTAAAATGTGATACTAGTTTAAAAAATACTGAATAAAATAACAAATAGTTGTACTAGTTGTCTAGTTATACCGGTCATATAGTTGTACTAGTTTTTGAGTTATACAAGTTTGTTCATAGTTGTACTTAGACAGTAAAATAAAAATATATTAGTTGTACCATATAATAAATATAGTTATCTCAGTTGTACCACTTATTTAAGTTTACATATCTTTGACCAGTTAAAATAGAATCATTACTTTTGTAAAAATACATTTTATATATGTTTTCGAAAATTTATGTGGATAAACAAGTTAATAAACCTTAAAAGTATAAGGTAGATCATGTAAACTTATGTGATAACGTAAAAAATTTCTAAAGAGAATAAACAAAAATATATTTAAAAATAATAAGGGACATTCTAAACACTTACCAATTTGGCAAATTAATTGTTTTTTCATATCAAATACTTAATGAGATATAAATTTCAGAAATTAAATAGTTGCACTAGTTATACAAGTATCACTTGATGGTATCACACAAAATGAAATCATCACTTTTGTTAATATATCTCTGATGTAAGTTATTTCAAAATAATGTGACCCACTAAATACACAAACCTTAAAAGTGTAAGATATCAGTTTTTTCATGAAATACACAATTGATTTTGTTAATTTTTGAAATGATCATAAAGTTGTAACAAGTTTTATCGATAGTATCAATTTGATATATAATGAAAAGTTATATTAGTTATACGAGTAATATCACTTGTTTAAAGAAATTTATCTCAATTTAATAAACTTTAGTATTTCTTTTTAAGTCATTATAGAATGAATTTAGATGTTTATATATTTATGCAGATACATATATACTATGGAGGGTTGGGGTGAAAATCTAAAAGTTTGAAATTAATACAAGAGGATGTGTTTGTACATTTAAGAGTTTACGGGCCAAACTAAGAACAACTTAACGCTAAAGGACTAATGGTACAAAATATGAGGAACACATTTGCTAAATATTGAGGATTTGGGTCGGAGATGAGTCAATCGGGAATAGGAAGCTGCCGTGACTGGAAGAGCTAAGAACGGCAACGGATCACGAGCTCGGAGGTGCTGCGGCTGTCACAATCGGATCACGAGCTCGGCCATAATTTGGAAAAGACAAATGGTCTGAAACTAGCTCGTGGTGTCTCAATACGACGAGCTTCATCGAGTATAGACGCCGTGGAATAGATTTCATGTCGGAGCTGCCGCGTGTTTCCGTAGAAGTCGAGATCGGAGTCGCTGCGTGTGTTGCCATCAAGACTGAGGAAGAAGACAACTACAACAACTTTTTTTCCTTTTAATTTTATTTTGATTAATTAGATCGATTCATTGAGGTTAGAAATGTAAATTGACAGAGAGAGGTCCATACAGATTAACTTTGGCAGTCACAGATTTTTTTTTAAATCTTTTGTGCCATTTTAGATTAATGTCCTTTATCGTCACAAGTTTCCGGTCCTGAAAGACTATTAATTAATCATTATCATTTTGTCATATTCTTGTGATTCCAAATTAATTTCTATTCGATAAAACTATGTGTTAAAAAATTGATTTTTCATTTTTTTGAAAAAAAAACTCTTAAGAGAAAAGCGACGAACCCTAGTAGTCTCTTCCACCACCGTATTTCGTCTTCTGCTCCGGTGGTTGGTGCTTTCTCACCGTCGCTGGGAGAGGCCCCATTTCTCTTTCCTTTAGGTCTCTCTTGCTTTGATTTCGGCAACTTGTCATCGATTTTAGTTTGGTTTCAGATTTGGACTACGGAGAGATCTAGTGTCTATAATGTCAGATCTTGTTCGTGTTTGTTTGGAAGGAGAATCGGTGCATATTGGACTCGTCAGCTTTGGTGTGATGGTCGTGAGCTTATCTGGCATGTTCTGGTGCTGTTGAAAGACGATGGTCAAACAAGGCTTCCGGTTCTCCCCTTTGAAACCAAACTCAGGTATTGAGTTTTTTATGTGTTAATGTGTTGTCCTTAGATTGTTCTTCTAGTTTGCTTTGTGGATTCGTGGCTTTTATGGCGTGGGTTCTCTCCGAGTCTTTTGTCGCAGGTCAAAAGTAAATCCGGTCAACTCTGACCCAAGCCGGTCAACTCTTGAGCAAATTGAAACCGAATTAAACCAACCGGTTTTTCTTAATCGGATTCGATTTCAACTGAATTAGATTCAAATCATTTACAAACCGGTTTACTTTTAACCAAAATATAATTGATTTTAACCGCCGGTTTACCTTAACCAAATCGCAATTAATTTAAACTGAATCAAAACAGTCAACCAACCAGTTTACCGAATCAACCGAGTTGACTCGGCCGAGTTAGCCGAGTCCTTGGCGAGTCACCGGCAATGGTCACCGCCGACGGCTCTCCGGCGTGCATGCACTTGACGCGCTCGGACAGTGAAACTTTGACGGGCACGTGCGGCTTCGTCTGAGGTCGGATCGCAGCATGGTTGGTGTCTACGGCTTCGTCTCGACGAATAAAACACAGTGGTGGTCTTTCATGCACGAGATTCTCAATGGTTAGAAAGTTATGGTTGATTTACTAAATGAACGAAACTAAACTCTAACTCCCTGAGATTTCTACGGCCGTGAATAGTGATGACGAGCTGGGCATGTTCCTGGCGCAGTGGTTCCGGTGGCGAGGTCCATTGGTTGATTCTAGGGAGGTTTCCCCATTCTTCTTCTCTCTATCCCACTCTCTCTCTCTTTCTCTCTCTCTCTGTCTAACTTCTGACTTTTGTACCAAAATAAACTGATGGAGTGAGAGCTGGGTATTTATAGACAAATATCGGATTTAGCATGCCAACGAACTCTAAAACAGGAATTGGGGTCGTTAAAATTCTCTCCCACTAACAAAGAATTCGTCCCCGAATTCGAGTCATCCGTTGACTGCCCAAAATCATCGCAACAAAACTCTGAATAATCAATACGCTCAGTCTCTGAGATCTTCACCTGAATCTCCAACTCCCTCCCAAAAACTCTGACAGACACAGTCAATATTCTCTGAAATGCTTACACTTGACGATCCAAAAACTTCATTGGCTGATAATGTAACACCAAAAATGTAACACCCATCACCTCCTACCTGGAGGACAACGTGTCACCCCCGACGTGTCATCAAATAAGAATGTGACACCCGTCTCCCTCTCTCTAAGGACGATGGCCACCAACAATATCGAGTAACATAAAAGCCCAATTAACCCAACTACGCTCACCCAAGCCCAAATAAAATCCGAAGGAAAAGCCCAATAGCCCAAATCCGTCCAAATATCCCATGATTGTTTGTCTCACCTGAAATGGGGGAAGAAAGAGGGGTGAGCGACTGGGGAGTCACTCAATAAGGTATGGGATGCTACCCTGAAGTCCGTGGACCCGGACATAGCACTCCGAATAAATATAAATTAACTCTAATACATGTCAAACACGGTACCTAAAGTACCCAAACAACAAACAATGGTCCTAGCGAGGTGCACACTCGCTGCCCACTAACAAGCCAAAAAAACTGCCCACATTTGGGCTAACAACAACATAACAACCACTGAGGATAGTTCCCATGCACCGCTCGTAGACGATTTATCGACCCTAAGCTATGGCTCAACCGGTCGACAAAATTTGGCTGTAACCCTATAACAATCCGGCATACAGAAGTCCGTCTCTATATCACTACAAGAAAACAGGTGTCTAACGACTACAGTATTGGTTGTTAATTGGTCGTAATATGCCTTTTACGACCAATTAACATCAAAAACTCATTGGTCGTTATTCGCTAGTCGTACACAATTAGTTGTAATGTAGTCATAATATTACGTCCACAGGCCGTTGTCGTAACCTAGTCGTAATATTACGACTAAGGCATTAGTAATAATATTACGACTAAGGCATTAGTCGTAATATTGAGGTGACATATGAAGTCGTAATATAGTCGTAAAACGTTTCGTAGTTAATTCGACGTAATATAATTAGTAGTTAATGAGTCGTAATAATAGTAGTCGTAAAGCAAACGTAAATATTGGTAATTACTTAGTCGTAATATTACAACTAAGTAACTTCGACTGTTGTTGTCCATTAGTCGTAAATTAAAGACTAATTTACGACTAATGTTGATTTTATTTTTAAATAAAATCTTTTCTTTGATTTTTTTTTAATTGGTTTTTTTTAATTAATAAATTTTAAAAATATATATATAATTATATTTGATTAAAATAATATATAAAGTATTCATACAAAAAACCGGAAAAACTAAGGTGTTTTGTTGAGGTTCATGTCTTGGAAGAACTCGGAAGTGTGCTGCTCCGCACGTCGATCAATATCCACTTGCTCCTCCGGAGTGGGGTCGGGGTTAAAGCTCGGACGTAGAGCTTGCCATGCATTTGCAACCGTCGGGTTTGGGTTCGAGGTCTCCATCATAAGATCGAACATATTCGCCATAGCCTTGAACTTGTCTTTATGCTCGTCTATGAATTTGTTGGCAGCTGCTAGTTCCCGTCGGAGAGAGGAATCTTCTTCTATTCTTGCTGCATGTTCGGCCCTCGCCCTCGGGACATCGTTCCCAGTCCCGATCCCAACAATACGTCCCCTTTTCTTCGGAGCAACCTACAAAAGATCAAGTTTTATTTACTAATTATATTTATATAGTTAATTAAAAATGGGAAAATTTAATAAAAAATTAAAAATTTTAATAAAGTTAAAAATTAAAAATTTTAATAAAGTTAAAAATTAAAATAATTTACCTACTCGAAAATCTTGTCTTGGTCGATGGTGGAAAGCTGGACCGGTGGAGCATCCGGATTTTGTTGCGGCATCTGAGTCTGGACCTCTTCGATCCGAGCCTCTACCTCGTTGTAGATCTTCTCTGCTTGAGGATGCACAAAAGTCCCATCAGAACGCTGGTGGGTAATCTTGTATAGCCGAGCGAGAGATGGTGGTGCTCCTTCTTTGGGGGCCTATATAAAAAAAATTAATTTACATTTTGCATAAAAAAAATAATAATAAAATCAAGAATATTCAAACACTTGCAATTTCAAGTGCCCTCCCAGCATGTGGAGTCTGCCCGGAAGTATGAGGAACTGGCGGGTTACCTTGAGCATCCTTGGTCAACCGGACCGCAGAGTACTTGGTAGACTTTGCCCTTGACTCAGGCTTCATCAAAAAAGCCACCAAACCAACCCAAACGTCATTGCTGAGGTAGGTTGGTTTTGCGTCATCATGTCTTAGCCTCCAATCGTCCTTCCAATCTCCAACAATGTTCTTGAGGCGCTGCATCGCCTTTTTGTAGAACTCAGATTTGACCTCCTCGTTGACACCAATGAACCAATTCCATTTTTGCTACAAAAAATTTATCAAAAATTTAAAAACATTAGTACTTTATATATACTATCAATGCATGAATTAATTTTTTTTTTAAATGGAGAAACTAACCGCGAAACACTTGAACCTCATAATGCGAACGTGGTCCGGTGTAAGAGTCCAGTTGGGGTGGGCATGCCGAAAATTTGCCCTAATGATATCCCCAACGCTCTGTCCTAAAACATTGTCCGTCAAAAACCTACAAAATTGGAAAGAATTTATATATTTATATTAATATATATTAATATTAAATAAATTTTTAAAATTTAAACTTTAATTAAATAATTTAGAATAATTACCAAAATGTGACGGGGCGTCGATCCGCATCGACGATTCGTAAACCTTCTCGGCCCGGCATCCCGAGAATATCTTCCACCGTATATCTCGCATATGGTGCATTCGGCGGCACCATCAAATCTGGATGAAGACCAGGAGCCGGATCAGGATTTTGTTGCGGGTTTTGGGCATGTTGCGGGTTCTGGGGAGCTGGATAAGGATTTTGTTGCGGGTTCTGGGCATGTTGCGGGTTCTGAGGAGCCGGATAAGGATTTTGTGGCGGGTTCTGGGGAGGCGGAGGGACATACTCAGGTTCCGGCTCATAAGTGAAGAAATCTGTATCATCCTCAATGCGCGGATAATACGGAGGGACATACTGCTCCTGAGTAGTATGTGCCGGTTGGGTCTCCGGAACCGGGTCAGGGCCGGATGAGGTGCCGCCGGATGATGTGCCAGCCGAGGTAGATGATTGACCGAGAAAAGTACTTCCAATATGGAAGTTCCCAAAATATACACTTTTTGTGCCAATTATGTTGTGTCCCATAACCGTCGGGCATATTTGCAGGAGTGTGCCAATTACCCCCTCTGCTAACTGTGTCTAGTGCTCCATAGTAATCAATATCTTTCTCGATTTCTTCTCCAGTTAAATAGGGTGGAGCGGTGTCCCTTACAACCCTCTTTGACCGAAACAATTTCTTATTCCTTCGGTACGGANTGTCCCATAACCGTCGGGCATATTTGCAGGAGTGTGCCAATTACCCCCTCTGCTAACTGTGTCTAGTGCTCCATAGTAATCAATATCTTTCTCGATTTCTTCTCCAGTTAAATAGGGTGGAGCGGTGTCCCTTACAACCCTCTTTGACCGAAACAATTTCTTATTCCTTCGGTACGGATGGTTAATGGGAAGAAATCTTTGATGATAATCAAACCAAGAAGTTTTCCTACCATTCTTCAGCTGAAATGCGTTTGTGCTTCCCATACAATAAGGACAAGATAGTCTACCATGCGTCGTCCAACATGACAACATCCCGTATGCAGGAAAGTCACTAATGGTCCACAAAAGAACTGCTCGCATTGTGAAGTTTGTTTTTGTTGAACAATCATATGTTTGCACGCCTGTTGACCATAATTCCTTCAACTCTTTAATCAAAGGCTGTAAAAAACATCCAGTGACCTCTTTTGATGCTTTGGTCCAGGTATCAATATACTCATGAAAAGCAATTCCTTTGCATTCCACATCTCTGGAGGAAGGTTGTACGGTGTCAGGAAGACTGGCCAAAGTGAGTATTGTCTTCCAGACATTCCAAATGGACTAAAGCCATCTGTACAAAGTCCAAGATAAACGTTCCGGGGGTTACTTGCGAAATCAGGGTACACCGAATTCAAGTGTTTCCACGCTTTTGCATCAGAGGGATGATTGATCTCGCCTTCCTTCTGGGTATGTTCCGCATGTCATCTCATTGATGATGCCGTCTTCTCAGATTGATATAATCTCTTCAGTCTATCCTTAATGGATAAGTACCACATCCGCTGGTACGGAACCCTATTCCGTCCACGTCCTTGCGGTTTATATCGTGGCTTCTTGCAAAATTTACACTCTAACAATTCGACATCATTTCCCCAGAAGATCATACAGTTGTCTATACAGACATCTATCATCTCTGAAGGCAAGCCAAGACTATGAACAAGTTTCTAAATCTCATAATAAGATTCAACAGACAAATTATCTTCAAGCAAATACTCTTTAAACAACTCAGCCCATGCATCCATACAAACTTCAGGTTAGTTACGATCAGTTTTGATATTCATCATCCTAGCAGCCAATGATAATTTAGAAAGACCTTCTCTACAACCTTCATAAATTGGCTCATTAGCTGCTGCTAGCATTTCGTAAAATCTTTTTGCATCCAAGTTAGGCCCCTCTACATTTTCTACCTCCTTTATAATATATGTTGTTTCACTAAATGCATCTGTGACCATATCATGCATCCTATCATGGTCTACTATATGATGATCCTCTTGAAGGTAACTTTCAGAAAGTAAATGTGGTTCCTCTCTGTTATGAACTATTTCAACCTGATTACTACTACTAGCTTCATTCCTATTATCACCTTCTCCGTGGTTATACCAGATATAGTAATGTGGAGTAAATCCTCTATTTACTATATGTTTCCAAACCGTTTTACTAGCAGCAAACTTCGTATTGTCGCATTTACGACAAGGACAGAACATTTTACCCGTTTCCTGTGTGAGAGACGTTTGTCCGGCCTGGTTCATGAACATCTCTGCTCCGTTGAGAAATTCATCAGTTACTATTCCTCTTGAATCTTTATGTGCATAAACCAACTCCGGATCTCATAAATATTTTTAGACATTTTTTAAAAAAGTTTTCTGTTTTTTTCGTTTTAAGAATGAGGAAGAAGATCATATTTATAGAGAAATTTTGATTTTGGTAGGTAGTTAACTTAGTAGTTAAATATATGAAAAATGGATGCAAAACAGTTAGTCGTAATCTGGTAGCACTTTTACGACCAATTTACAACCAAATAGTAGTTAATTGGTGGTAAAATATATTAGATGTATATTAGTCGTAAAATTACAACCAATGAGTGACAAATGGCATTTACGACCAATTAGGGACTACATTTGTAATATTTTTTGAAAAAAAAAAAGAGAAGAAAGACACTGGAATCACAAGTCCATAGATTCTAAGCGAAACCAACGTTTCAATGTTAGTCCCACATTAATCTTTTCGGAGTTGTGATCCCAGTAGCTTTTTTCTCTCTTTTTCTTAGATTTTTAAAATCTTCGACTCAATTATCAACTCTCTTTTTTAATAAATTTCAAAATATTAGTTTAGATTTTCGAGATAACAATGGATGCTTTTGAAATATTTGAAAAAGAAGAGAAGAAAGATACTCGAATCACAATTCCATGGATTCTATGCGAAACCAACGTTTCAACGTACGTCTCGCATTGATCTCTTCGGAGTTTTGATCCGAGTACCTTTCTTCCCTCTTTTTCAAATCTTTCAACTCTTTATCTAAAATATTTTAAAATATTTGTTTATCTTTAGGAGAAAACGATGGCTCTTTTATAGGGGACATTACGACTACCTAGCTTCGAATTTTTATGACTAATTAGCATCTTGGTCCATCATTTAGTCGTAATCTAGTCGTACATTACGACCAATTAGCATCAACCTACCATTAAACCCTTGACCGAAATCCTAAACACGAGTGATCGTACACTAGTCGTAATTTAATGACTACAGTACGTTTACACGGACACGTGGTCGTACATTGGTCGTTATGTTACAACTAATGTACGTCTAGTGAAATTGGTAGCAAGTTAACCTCTGTTTTACGACTAATTATTTTTTAGACGTAACGTAGTTGTAAATGAGATGGTTACTTACGACTACACATATGTAGTCGTAATATCTAGTCGCTATAACAGCGTTTTCTTGTAGTTTATCTGGCCAAACAATATCAATGTTGAACCATTTGACACCCTAGTTCCGGTTTATCATAAAGCCTAAATAGCTAATCAAAGAGACACCAATCAGACCCTAAAAGACTTACTTCACGCAGACGGAACATTTTTTTTTGAAATAAAATATATTTATTCAAAGTCCTAATCCATGCACGAGAAAAATAGTATCTATGAACTCCAACTGCTCAAATATATTCAAAATCTAAAATCAGATCAAAATTTCGAGCCGAAACGGCCTTCGAACGGTCAAAAACGAATGTCTACAGAAAAGTCAACTCGCTAGTCAAAGATCAACCCGATCAACTCTGACCCAAGCCGGTCAACCCTTGATCAAATTGAAATCGAATTGAACCAACCGGTTTTCCTTAAACGTATTTGATTTCAATTGAATCAGATTCAAATCAATTACAAACTGGTTACTCCTAACCAAAATATAATTGATTTTAATCGCCGTTTACCTTAACCAAATCGTAATTAATTTAAAATGGGTCAAACCAGTCAACAAACCGGTTTACCGAGTTTACTCGCTGAGTTGACTCGGTCGAGTTGGCCGAGTCATCGGCGACGGTGGTCTGGCGGCGGCGCGTGCACTCCATGCGCTCGGACGGTGAAACTTCAACGGGCGTGTGCGGCTTCGTATGAGGTCGGATCGCGGCGTGGTTGGTGTCTACGACTTCGTCTTGACAAGTAGAACATGGTGGTAGCCTTGCATGCATGAGATTTTAAACGGTTAGGAAGTTATGATCGATTTACTAAACTAACGCAAAAACTCACTGAGATTTCTGATGGTTACTACGGCCACGAATAGTGATGACGGCTGGGCATGTTCCTTGCGTGCAGTGGTTCCTGTGGGGAGCTCCGGTGGTTGATTCTAGGGAGGTTTCCCAATTCTTCTGAGAGAGAGAGAGAGAGAGAGAGAGAGAGAGAGAGAGAGAGAGAGAGAGTCTCTCTCTCTCTCTCTAACTTCTGATTTTTGCAACAAAATAAACTGATGGAGTGGGAGCTGGGTATTTATAGACAAATATCGGATTTAGCATGCTAACAAACTCTGAAACTGGAGACATGTCTGGAAAACTTTTATAGGTTTCGCCGTGGGATGATGGTGCGTATGAGGCGCGTGGTGAGCCTTCTCAAGGTCCAATTGCGTGACTTAGTTGGGATTGAAAGGTGTTTACAACAACGGTTAAGGTTTCTAACCTCTCTTGATTCAGTTTTATGTGTTGGTGATGTTCGTGTGCTTCTAGTATATCTCACTGATCTTATCAACATGTGTTAATTGATGATGAGTTCACGTTAGGTAAATTTTCCTTTGAGTACAAGGTTGAGCATTCCTCTCCTGAAGTTCTGTTGCATTATCATCCCCCCCCCCCGACTTTTTTCTTTGTCTTTGTTAGCTTTATAGGTTTGTGTTATGTCAATCTTCTAGCTTCAGGTGGTACATTTTACTTTGCTGGCTCTTGGCTCCAGGTGGTATTTGTGATTTGCTGGTTTTTTGTGTAAAATAATGTTTGTTCTAATTTTAATCTATCAGATAACAAAAGGAAAAAGAGATTATTTTTTTTGAACAAAAGAGTTGAGAGAAATAAAATGCGGACAAAAATTTCCTTGAAGGTAAGAAGAATAAAGGGAAATTGGACTGTATAGCATGAAAAAAAACTCTAATTCACCAAACAACCAATTTCCCTAACATTTCTATACACCTTGTTACATTTATATAATAATATTGTATTACCCTTCACTTTCACCGGTACAACCTGCAAAGAAATAAAAATTGTTTGATAATTATTGATTGTGAAACATAAAACGTGGTTTTTTGTTGTTCACACACACTCACAAAATATTACTATGTTATTTATTTTGTTCTATTCTATTTGGGTTTAAAGTTTATGTTTGGGTTTAGGATTTATATTTGGGTTTAGGGTTTATATTTGGGTTTAGGGTATACTGATTAGAGTTTAGGGTTTAATATTTAGTGGTTGTGGTGGGATTAAGGATAACTAAAGTTGGGATATGTTTAGTACTTAAAGTTTGTAGGTGGAGTTATAATCTTATGGTATTTCGGTGATATAGAATATAATCTCGGTGCATATGTATGTGGTTAATAAATTGATATGTGGATGACTCCACCAAGAGAAAGACATTATACGTTTTATTCTGTTACTATACTATTTTATAATGTTCCATTTCATTTGATGGTTAATAAATAGTACTTTAGTTTGTTTAATATAGTGATTAGAGTTTATGATTTAGTATTTAAAAATAAAGGGATATAGTTGGGGTTAGCATTAACTTCTTACATGCAATCACAAATATTTCATAATTTCACAAACATTTACTATGTTATTTATTTTGTTTCATTCTATTTGGGTTCAAAGTTTATATTTGGATTTAGGTTTTATATTTTGGTTTTGAGTTTATATTTGGATTTACGGTTTATATTTAGGTTTAGAATTTCATATTTGGGTTAGGGGTTAGTGATTAGAGATTAGGATTATAATCTAAATACTAAACCCTAAACTCTAATCACTATATTTCTAAACAAAATAGAGTGATATAGAATATAACACTTTTAGTAATATAGAATAAGGATTATAGATGAGTTATAATCATATACTCTTTCAGTGATATAGAATAAAACACTTGATGCATATGTATGTGGACACTCTAAAAAAATATGTGGATCAAGGTATACATGGATCACTCCTTCCTACTATACTATTTTGGTCAATGAACATGTGAAGTAGATGGTTTTATCTTTTTTTCATCTCTTCATGTTAACTAGAAACTTGTTAAAAAAAAGAGGGTAAAACTGGCTAAAAATAGCATTAATATCTGAAAATCAATGCTATTTACTTAATTTTGACTCTATATATGGCTAATATTACAAATAAGCCCAAGAATAAATCTTCCAATTAGAACAGGGATTATTCTATAGGGACATAAAGATTGAAACTTGGAATACCTGAAGAAAGATAACAACACAGTTACTAGTTACTACGATAAAACATTTACATTATGGGTCACTTTTACAGTTATTAATATCACCATAGGACACTTATCACTACCGACACACTTTTCTCCTCTACCCAATACACTTTTTCATCTTTTTACATATGAAAAAACCAAAAGTTGCCCTTTTATTATTTGAAATTTACTTAAATAATAATTTTGATTAAATACATGAAATCGTGTGGCCACAAGTTTATCTAAATAAAAATATTTTTCTCACTTTATTTCTGCTTCTTCTTCTTCTGTCAGATCTGAAATTGAAATAACATGCCGTCTCGAAAACATCTCCGTTCATCATCTCCTTTGAACCTTGCTAGCCAGTCCCGCGTGGAAGAAAAGACGCCATTGAAGCTCGTCACAGAAAAATAGATTTACTTGATGAAAGATTCTAAGTAGAAATTGAAAACAAAACAAAACTCAGATCCTTTTTTTTCTAATCTTCTCTTTCTTCGTCCAACCTTCTCTTTCTCCTTCATGTTCTCTGAATGCCTAATATCTCAAGAGATATGGAAATTTATTCGGAGTTAGTTGTCGATTACGTAAAATCAATTGATTGGCAGCAAAAGAAGGCCATGAATGACGGATATACAGAAACCACCACTAAATTCTACGACTATGTATTATCTCATACAACCTGGTCATTTCCAAATAATGTTTTGTACGGTTCAGTACAGCAAACCACAAAAAAATGTTAATACCATGTTGTACATGTGTAAGCCGTCTAGACACATTTATGTTTACACCATTCTAGACAAGTCCATGTGTACTCAGTCTCGACATGTCCATGTGTACACTAATGGGGTTCTTAAACGAACTACAATGTGTACATTGTTGTGGTTCGTCTACTAGCTATCCATATTTCTTAACATATGTGCATTATAACGTGTCTATTTCCAAATACCATCCATTGATTTCATTCTTACTCACATACCCTAACAGGCCAGTTTCCATTCAAATTTTCTCGAAAATCTTCATGATCTGATTCTTTGCTTCAATTTCACTAGACGATAGGTTGTACACATGTACACAAAAGTCAAAACAAGAAGGTTGTACACATGTACACAAAAGGCACATGACGTTGTTGTATCCACAACTAGAGATGTATATATGTACACAACTAAAGTTGTTAAATTTATTTATTAACTTTTTATCTGTACACCAATCTTTATGAATAAAATTACTAAACCATTATATCTATGTGTACACCGTCTAACCATGTCTATGTGTACACTACTTCAATTCCTCAGCAAATTATCTGTGTACACTGTTACGGTTCTTCTTCTACGAACTGTCCATGTGTTTAAACTTTATTTTTATTATACTAACAAGCAGGTTCCCATTCAAGTATCTGCATCAAAGCAGCTCTAGGATCCACACAAGAAAGCTTTCAAATCACAATCAATCAATCATGCCCCGTGCATAAACTAAAATGAAAACTTTACCTACAGCAAATCACACCCTAAGCACTCGTGATAACAAAGTTTCTCGTTACCGAGGCAGTATCTGTAAATTCAACAAAACCTAATCACTTGGGAATCAATAACAATAAGTAAATAACTCGAGTGAGAGCGTAGAGAAGAAATTGATCGAACAAAAGAAGGACAATAGTTTCCATACATACAGAAACTAGTGGAGACAACGACGACTGAGAAAAAGGAGAAGCTTATTGGGAACATAAGAAAGAAAAACTTGTGATTTTAACCATGGATGAGTAAATTTCGGGTTGAAATTCTGCACAGCAAGTTATGGTCGGTTCATCGAAATCTCAAACAAAACATGGAAAGATTTATGAGATAAGATTTTGTGGTTTTTGAAGAAGTCATCCTCGTCGCCATCAACTAAAATGTTGGAAAGTTGAGTTAAGAAATGTAAAGATATGACGTAAAGAAAAGAGTATAAAGATGGATGTGTTTTCTGTGGTTGTGATTAAATGAATTAAAATAATTTTATGTTTTTTGAATTTTGAAAACTATGTTAATCTTCTCACGACACAAAGGAAAAAATAGAAATAATTAGATGGGCAGAATTACAGTAAAACCTCTATAAATTAATAATGTTGGGACTTTTAAATTTTATTAATTTATAGAGATATTAATTTATAAAAATTTCCTTATTTAGATTTTTTTAAGATAGGAAAAATATTTTATTTTAATGTATAGACATTAATCATTATTTTTTAAAATTTCACATTTATATTATTTTTTTATATTATATGATATGTAATATATATTTTCATAAAATTTAAATGTGATTTTAGATATATATTACTAAATCTCGTTAAAAATATATTATGTGTTAAGAAAATGTAAAGACAATTCCATTGTAAATTTAAAACAAACAATATAATGCTAGGTTCTTACTTATATAAAATATGTATATATAGAAATTATTAATTTATAATTTTAATGGGACCATATATTTACATAGAATTTTCAAAAAAATTTATTATCTTATTATTTTATCGATTTGTGTCAAATTTTGAACCGGCCCAAGTTGAGACCGATGAAATTTATTAATTAATAGAGATTATTAATTTATCGAGTATTAATTTATAGAGATTCTACTGTATTAGTTAAAGACAATTTTGTCATTTTATCTCTATAAACTACCTCAAGAGTACAAAGTGACTCTATAAGTGATATAAAAACTCAGAAAGTGACTTACACCGTAAAACACTCTACTACGATCTAACAAAGAACAAAAAGAAAGGAAAGAAAATCACTGATTGTTTAACACTTTAAAAAATAACTAACAAAGCTGAAAGTTTTCTTCAGAAGCCAAAAGGAGACTTAGTCCTACTTCCTCCTTCACCATATTGCTCGTTCCATTTTCTCAGCTCATTCATGGTCGTGGCATCGTACGCCACTGACGGGCTCACCTACAAAGCCACATATCATCCATACATAAGATCACAATCACATTTTTGCCAACGCTAAAGCCAAACTCAAGATACTGGTTTTCTTCTGGCATTGATGCAACTAGAATACCTTAGCTTTAGACTGAATGAAGTCATCTAAACTCAGCGGCCGTAGACAAGGGGAAGCATCTGCTCCTTCACCCTGAGTAGACAAACAAGACAAAGCATCACGCAAAAAAAAAGCTGTCGAAGCGTTTGATGTCCTTATACAATCTTATATACAGTACCTTTTGTTCTTCCTGTAACAGTTCTTGAACAGGTCTGTAAGCAGCAGCAATGCATAGATTCTGCATTATAAATCCCACAGAGAGAAAAGGAATCAAGATGAAGAAAAAAACCACCACAAGCTGAGGTCGGGAAACGAATACCAACCTTCAAATCACTACCAGAGTAACCTTCAGTTTCCTTAGCGAGTTTCTCGAATTGGAAACCCGGTTCAAGATTTTCTGGAGTGAGAAATATTTTCAGTATCTTTAACCGGTTCTCTGCATCTGGTAAGTCCACATATATCCTAGAGTTCACAAGTTAAAAAACAATCTTTCAATCATACGGTGCGAACAAAATAACATACATCCAAACTTCAGAGGGAAATGAACACTCAAATTAGGTGTTTACCTTCTAGGTAGACGACGAATGACAGCATCATCAAGATCAAATGGACGGTTGGTGGCACCGAGAATGAGGATTCTTTGGCTATCTTTTGACCTCAGCCCGTCCCAAGCTGCCATGAACTCATTTCTCATTCTTCTGGTAGCTTCGTGCTCGGACGAGCCACCACGAGCACCTAACAGACTGTCAATCTATCAAACAAACAAACAAAAAATCCCTTCAGTCAAATTTACTCATCCTAAAATTGTTCAACCCTGTGAAGTATGTATGTACAAAACGAGATTTGGACCAAAAACCTCACCTCATCGACAAAAATAATAACAGGTGCTAGCTTGGTGGCATAGGAAAAGAGAGCCTTAGTGAGCTTCTCTGCATCTCCAAACCACTACACCAAACAAGGAACAGAGAAAAAAAGAAGAGTCAGGTCCCACAAATAAATATCGTAGTGTGTCCCAACAATTACATTTTTTCATGTGGGAAGTGTATTAATCCAGGCCCTGGGGTGTTTAAGCATAGTCTTCAAGTCAGTTAATTCTTCTCCGTATCTAACTAAACATACATACAAAAAGACACAAACAACAAGGAGAAAAAATACTGTCCACGTACCTTTGATGTAAGAGTTGAGCCAGTTATGCTAATGAAGTTTGCTCCAGCTTCTGTAGCAAGAGCCTTGGCAAGGAGAGTCTTACCAGTTCCAGGAGGACCAAAAAGCAATATTCCTTTACAGGGCTGGACCAAAAAGCTCATCTCATCAGGAATACAGCCAAGTTGAACAGAAGTAACTGGCATATGGAAAGAAGAACAATGTAATACCCGCAAGAGATTTCCACGGGAGAAAAGCTCTGGCCTCCTCATGGGAAGAATAACCAACTCATTTAATGCCTTTTTCACATTTTCAAGAGCACCAATGTCTTCAAATTTGACGCCTATCTCTCCAGGAGCAACCACAGCCGAGACAAAATTTCGTTCATACTCATCCTTTGCAATATCCTGCAAGAAACTCTCTCTTTACACTTGCTTTTCAAGATCTATTTACAAGAAGACAAGGGCAGGGAAACTAAACCTTTAGGTTTTGTGAGGGCTGTAGGGAGTTATCTTCTAGTTTTCTTAACCTCGCAATTGAAATCTCAAGGCTGGAAAAAAAAGGAAACAAAGACTGTAAGATAACAAAATAAAAAGTTCCAGATAAACAATATAAGCCACAATCATGCTTACCTTTCTCGAGGCAGAGACAAGCGGCCTCCTTTAACCAATGGTTCTGGACACGTGGCTAGATAATGATTTCTTGCCCAGCCAATAACTTTCTCGGCTTCTGCGAAAACAAAAACCAAAAGTGTTTAAACTCGGGAACTTAAAATGAAAAACAAACCAAGAGGTTCAACCTGAGTTACTCACTTTGCTTTGTCAATATCACGCCATCAATGTTCACTTGGTATAAGTCTGTGCATAATAACTCATGTTCTTCAAGTACCTGGGAATCAAAACAATGAGACACAGTGATTAGTAAAATCATTACAGGCTTGACTCAGTTTTTCTCAGTGAAATTAAAATTATATATAGGTACCTTAAGTAACTCATTTATATTGCTCCGCGATATCACTATTCTCCTATCTTCTCCAAGTTGTTTCTTGAACAGTCCGAGGGCATCTTCTTCCTACACCATATTTTTAAAAGAAGCAATGAAGTACAATGTGATTACTTAAGAACGAGATAGGAGTCCATCATATGAAATATCTAGAAATGTGCAAGAGCCTCCTAACTTTACCATGTATCCTTTATGAGCCAACTAATTAAAGCAGCTTATGCTCTGTATGCTTTGCTAAGTAGGATAGCATGTGGCAAAGGAGCTTTGCAAAAGCATACATGACTCAGCAGATGAATCATGAATATACCTCCTAAAGAGACTTTGAGAAGAGAAAGTGTCCCAGTGATCCAATAAAACTATTCTATGATATCTCACTTAGGTATAGCAACATATCTACGCCTCCTTTTTCATTGTTTACAGTCATGCAGGAACAGTTATTTGTTACTGTGATAAAAAAAATTCAAATGATTTTAGGCATACCTTTGGAGGATGTAGGCGCATAACATTAGTGAAAAGCTTGTATATCTCATTCTCCTCTGATCGTTTACTTCCTGCTAATCCCTCCGTTAGACGCTTCAAGGGAAGAGGCTGCAACACACCAAGGCTTATCAAGAAGAGAATAACATTGCCAAGGATGTCTATAAGAAAAAAAAGCCGACCACACAAACTAAGCAAGGGGCACATCAAGGAGAATGGAATGTGCAAATGCATATCTACCGTATTGCACATGTTGCAAAATTTATGGAATAACTCGACTAACTCATAGCTGCCATTAAAAATCTCATCAGATGATTTTCATTGTGTGACTAAGAAGACATAGGCAGAATAATCTCAGTAAACTCAAGTAAAGACAAGTGCACCATGGTAAAATAAAAAATCAACTCTATTAATAAACTGCTACTTAAATGTTTAACTTACCAGCTTCGCAAATTGGCTGAAGTTTGGGAGCACCATTGTCTGTTTTCAATAAAAAAGTAACTTGTTCATCCACTGATCAGGAACAAAGGCCAAACAAAAACCAAAGACGAGTGAGATATGTTGTAAGGCTTACAAATTTCTCTCTTTCTTTTGAGCCGGTTTCTATCTTGTTCTGCCCACATATCATAACAATCGGACCAGATAATTTATCAAACATCTCCTGAACTTTGTCTACAAATTCCTTTCGTCTTGCTTTAGGCACAGCTCTAAACAACCACTGCGAGAAGTCTGGAAAATAGACTATAAGTGGTTGATTGGATGCCAAAACCTATAAAGAGTTAAAGACACGAAAACATAGGATTAACTGTGATGGACGATACGGATATACTTATCACTACATCAATATATACAAAGACAGTCCAGATATCGAGGCAGATTGCAGGCATCCATAGTATTGCCTACTCAAGTTCTTTAAAAACAGTTTCTAGTTTCAACGTTATGGTCCAAGACTTGGTCAGAGTTATCACAAGACACCAGAGAAAATTAAGGCAACTGGTAAAACGGAGCATAGCTACTTGTTGTATACATATACTTTATGTATACACTAAATCCCAATCAAACCAAAATAAAAAGTTCTGAACACTTGATACTGTTGGAGAGATCATCTTGTACGACATGAAAATATACAACTACACATGTATTGTTGGAGAGAGCATTTTCTAAGACATGAAAATTTACAACTTACAGATATACATGTATAGCTAAATGTTTCAGCCTGAAACTAAAACATGATTAAAGCTATCATGCAAAGTTAATGTACCTCATTTAACGCCTCCATAGCAATGTAGCCATCTACTGCTTGCATATCCGTGTCGTATTTGAGCTCTTTAGCTGCATAGAGAAAAATATATTACTAATTTACACTTAAAATGATGTCAGCCACTTTATACATAGTGAGTGATTCACACAGATGATGACATATCAGCCAATAGGAATATTGTGAAGCAATTATACCATCTACCCAGTGGATAGGTAACGTTTGGGGCTGCTCTGCTGGCTTTTCCTCACTTCCCTCTGATGTTTTATTGTCAGCAGAATCAAATATGACCGCAACACGGTTCCCATTCACTTCATATACCTCTCCACGCTGTCCCTTGGACAACGGTCTGCAAGAATATAAACTCTGGTTAGAGACCAAACATATGTCGTCTTTAAACATGTCGATTTTTTTAAGAGCTCTTCGAGCTCAAATATGTTGCAAAGGAGGCACAGAGAATACAATGAACATTTTGCAGGCAGGTCACAAAAGAAAAACACAGAAGGCACACTGCCGAAAAAGTTCATTCAGCAATTTACAAAAATAATGGTGACTTGGGAGACTTGTGAATGGCATCTGAGAAGAATCATTTCTAGAGAAACTATAATGAAAGACCGCATCAAAAGGCAATCATCAATAACAGTTTGCTTCACTTACAATGCTAATTGTGTGTTTTCAAACCCAAACCCCAATGATTCTGAAAGGTAAATCCAACTCACTTGGAACAATCATAATTAACGTTTGGCTGTTAACAAGAATCTAACAATCAACAATACTATGCAGACCAAGCAGGCAACCATCGACTTAAATAATGTCAGACCAATGTATCATAGAAGATATTATGCGCCTGGCACTACAAGATGATAGGCAAGAAACAGACAACTCTACAAAAGAAAAGCATTAAAATCTGAAGAAAGCCAGACATTGTATAAGCGGAATCAACTCCAAAAGACAGACTACTGATGTAACGAAATTATCAACTAGACATTACATCTCTGATCAGCTGTCAGAAATATAAGAAATTCAAGATTTGAAGTACATTCAAGTATGAAAAAGAAGACGAATCATGCATCAAGTTCACTCTCTAGACACCCAATAGTGTTTCCAACCTAGAGCAAGAAATAAATGAGAAAAAAAAAACCTGGAAGAGGAAAGATAAAACCTAGAAATAACAAGACATTGATTTATCTTTTTATTTACACTAGATGACTTACCAACCCACCTGCCAGGAATAACGGTAAAAGCACTTTTTCGACCATCAGATGTAGAAATCTTCCCCAATACGACCCTGTGATCCATTTACAAGCCAACAGAAAAATAAGGATGCAATCATAATCGCGTCCAGGTGTATGGAAGATGTTTCTAGAATAGATCACAAATACGGACATCAGCCAACTCCAAACCACTGGTTACAAGATCCAGATTTACAGGGTGAAGGCTATGATGTCTTATATACAAAACTTTATGAACTTGCTAGAAGGCTTGCTTACATGACTTATAGACTACAGAAAGACATTCAAATGGAAGTACATAGACAAGTATAGAAGCTGAATTTTAGACGACTAAACCAGTTCAGAGGAATTAAACTGAAAAACCTTTTTATCCAATCAAATAAAACTAAATTACATGGACATGGGAGAATGGATATCAATACAAGAAACAGAGATGCACCAATTTTGGCAGAACAGCACAATCGAGAGTATCAACATGGGAAATTTTAAGTCAATTTCCAGTCTTACGTTAACTCCCAAAACACGAATGGAGAACAGAGCCAATCACTGCCCAGTCCTACGGGTGAGTGAGTTAAGAATTTCAAAGATGTACAATAAAGGATAGTTATGATGAAATAAGTAAACTATCAAACTGCTGCAATTATGAAGGTAAACAACACCTTGCCTGAACTTCAATACAAACACAAGCAATGACTTAAAACATGAAACAAAGACAGCAGGCGTTACTAATAGCTGAAAGGAGTCTATAGATCACCAGAGAAAAAAGTTTTCATGAAACAACATGCTAGGGTGGGGCGTAAGCCCTAAAAGAAACCATAGTACAAAGGGATTTTATGAAATAAAGACATACTAAACGTTGTTTCTCCAAAATTATGCAAAACCTAAACATCTACTTTTTCTGCCATATATATCTCCACAACAAGTATTAGATAAAATATTCCAATGAACCACCGTTCAGTAGAGCTATAACCACGAATTGAAATATTTAAGCACAACACAAGTAAAGGGAAACAGGTTCCCACAGAGGTGAACTGATATATTACCTACGCTTTGCTTCGTCCTTAGCCGACCCAATATACCTAACTTGATCTCCTGCAAACATGTGGACATGTTAAAAAGTTTCAGAAATGAAAAGGATAAATTCAAATGCCAACGAGAAAAAGACAAGCCCATTCAGGAAATGGATACACTAAGAACATCTAGAGCTTCTACAACGATGAAGGTACAGCATAGATCCTTGAAAGTGATAAACAAACATCCTTTGATGCAATAAAGTGAGCTACCTTTCTTAAGAGGCCGTTTGGCTTTATCACTATGGTCAACAGCTATAGCTTTTGGCACCTCAGAAGAGCCAAGTATTTGTCCAGACATTCTCTGCCAAATGTAGATCAGTTAAGCACATGTGTAGCTCTACCCAAACCCAATACCATAAAAAGTCTAAATAAATAAATGATATAAATAATTGGAATATTTATATGAGAAGGTAGCGGAAATTCACAATGTCTATAGGGAATGGCACAAATATTATCATGGTAGATATATGAATCTCACAATAAACGGATCATACCTTCTCGATGTCCTCTATGTCAGCTCCAAGTTTCTTGAGGACTTCCTTAGAAATCTCTAGATATCTTTCTTCATCGTCAGTTCCATCTACTTTCGCCTCACTGCTGCTCTCCTCGTCATTGTTTGCTTCTGTTTCTTCCTCGGCCTCTGACTCTGCAGTATCATCATCTGATTCTGCAGTGTCATCATCTGATTCAGACTCTTCATTGTAGTCATCAGTAAAATCCTAATCAGAAAAACCAAAAAAAACACGCTAACAGTCATGAAACAAAACTTAATATGGTCATGTTATAGCAAATAAACATCAGAAACTCACGTAAGGTGCAAGAACGCTGCTGTCAAGAATCAAGAGAGGAACTTGTGAATCTCGAGCTAGTGCTCGTACCAGCCTTTCACGGTACAGCTCAGTGCCTGTATAAACAAAATCATTACCGAACCTTAAATACGAACCAATTAGATAATTTGATATAAAAAACAACATCAGATACTGCACAAACCTGGAACACTCTGGAGCAATATTCTCCCACTTGAAGAACCTAAACGAGAACCATACGTGGACGCCACATTCCTTTGTTTTATATGAGAGCTAACACACTCTACTAGAGTATCTTTCGTGTGCTCGCTGGTGCAAAAACATAAGCAAGAACAGATAATATAAGCAACAAAGATGACTAGGAGAAAAAAAATACTATAACAACAGATTGGTTATTACTGGAGGTAGTAAGGAAAAGACTCAAAAGAGAGCTGTATAGTTTCCCAAGGTTGAATCCTCCGAGAGAACTCATTCTTCAATCTCTCTCGTTTATTGAGGAAAGGAGACTCCTTCTTGCTTTCACTTGCAAGCTTCTCATTGTTGAGCCAATCTATTTGGTCCTGCTTTCCAAGTTGAGCGTGAGAATCAACACGGTCAGCTCCTCCAAGAACGTTCTTCTCTTTCCCAGTCTTTTCTTTACTCAGGTTATTCTCACCACTTCCATCGCCTTCAGAACTAAACCGACGAAACTGGCTGTTCCAAGAGAGACTTAGAGAGTTTCCAGAGGCAATAGCTGCACCAGATGTGTACTTTCTTATAAAATGAGTCGCTAATCTGTAAGATGGTGAACCGGTGAAGTCACGAGTGGGTGGCTTAGGTAAACATTTGTCTTGATTCAATACAAAACAACCTAGTCTCTGGTTCCTTCTAATTAACCTTGAATACATCGCAAGCTACTTTCCTCAGTTACAAATATCACTGCAAACCAATAAAAAAAAGAGGGTCTTTCATTTAATCGAATGCAAAACAAACATAAACAACAGTTCTTTCTTCCGAAACTCCCAAATCTCTGTAATACGAAAACCTAACTAGGTTGATTAAGGCACAAACAAGTGTATCCTCATGTTTCGTACCTGTCTTGAAATAATAGCGGAGTAAAAAAAATCGATTATGCTCATTCCATCTTTAACAGATTGTAATCAGGCTTGGAGGAAAAAGGATGAAAGAAGATGTGCGGCGATAATTAGACAGAACCAGAGACAAATTCGCTAGGGAGAGAGAGAGAGAGCGAACTATCTAGGTTCCGGAACTGAAAGTTTCCGACTGTGTTAAATAATAGTCTTCTTGTCATTTTTTTGTTTTTCATTTCCATATGGACTTTAGAGAACTGGCCCATTTAAGGCATGACAAAAGTTAATGGACTCGGGGTCCCAATCGGTTTCGGTTTTGTCCAATCGGATCTCAGATTTTTGGTTTTATAAAAATCACTCTCATTCGAATTATATGAAAGTGTGGTTCAGACCGATTCGGGTTCTATCGGGTTCGGATCGGGGTTAGTAAATCTTCAAAAAACCGGTCTAACCCATTATACTTTCAGGTTCAGGTCTCAATGGGTTCTTCGGTCTAAAAATACTTGATTTGTACATATTTTGTAACCAAAACATAAGTAATATCAGTTCTGCAGATTTAAAATACCTGACTTTTACCTATTTTGTAACCAAAACATAAGTGAAATTGATTCAAAAATAAGAAAAGAACATCAAATGTCTTAATGTCATCATACAAATCAAACGAAAAGTAAATATAATTATTAATAGAAAGAAAACCAAACAAATGAAACTATGAAAACATAAAACGAAAATCAAGTTCTCATGAAATGAGAAACATTATTCAATGAAAACAAAACAAAATCTAAAAACTTCAAGCTTTAACCGCGACCTTCAACCATCAGCTTTCATGTAATATGTTTTTTTTTAGATACTCAATAATATCTTAAAGTATTTTGGATACATATTAGGAATTGAGATCAAGTTTGGTACAAGTTCTTTTTGAGATATTGAATATTTCGAGTTCTATCGGATATCTATTTAGGTTCGAGTTTGGTTCGGATAATACCCATAACCCGAAATACCATAAAACAAGATCTATTCAATATTTATGTCGGGTTCGGATGGTTCGGATTCTTTTTTATCAGACCGGGTTCGGTTCGGGTTTTTGAGTTTGGTTTATTTGCCTAACCCTAATTGATTATTTAACGCAATCTATCTTTTTTTTTACGGAAAATTTAGAATTTTATTAACGCAGTCCCCTTATAAACTCTATTAACTAGTAATTTAGGGGTCTATTCAATTAAACATTTGATGTGATTTTATTTTTAATAGAGTTTTAGATGATTTTAATAAATCGTAGATATTTAAGTGATTTTTGTTAAACTACTCTTGAATATCACCTAAAACCATGAGATTTGGATTTTATTTTCTTTTAACTAAAAACTCCACCAAAACCCTAAAATCACCTTAAAACTTTAAAACTCCACAACTTAAAACATTTTCATTAATTTTTTTTTAAATATAATATAGGTTTAAAAAATTTATAGCTGCACATTTTTCAGGAAAACATCTAATTCATATTGGTTTTATTATATTATTTGGTGTACATAAAATATGTTTTATAGATGTTAAATGTGGTTTTAGATATAATTTTATTATGTCTGATCAAAATATATTAAGTGAAATAAATATAATGATAATTTCATTATAAATATAAAAAACGATATATCTCGGTTTATTTGTACTATATAAAATGTATATTATTAATTTATAGTTTTAATGAGATCATATATTTACATATAATTTTCTAAGAAAGCTATTTCCTTATTATTTATCGATTTGTGTCATATTTTAAGACAACCTAACTTGGTAGAGGATAAATTTATTAAATCATAGTGTTTATTAATTTATCGAGTATTATTTATATAGTTTCTAGTGTAGTCGACCTTTGTGCTTGTGATGTGCCTCTTAACCTTAAAATAGAGCTTGATTAGCGTGTCCATGCAGGATTAATTTTTTTTTTTAAAAAAAATTTAGTAACAATTTTAAACATTTATATATAGTTTATTATGATATTTTAGATTCTATGAACTTATCTGGACCGAAAGAATCCGACTCGAATCCCATCCAAAACTATATTATATCCGAAAAGAGTAATTTTAAAATAAAAAAAAATGATACCCGGAAAAATGATATGTATCCGAACGTGTATTTGAATGCACATGTTTAACTAACTATGTAAACGAAAAATAATATTTTTTTAACCAGTTGGAATTCTTGTACTAAATTATTTTGTTAACAGGTTTGAATTATTGTACTAATGGAACACTATCATTCAAATATCTGAAATTATAATGATTAATATGTAAAATAAATGACGTCACATTGTTATGGTAAATACAGTTTATGAAGTAGTTTGAAAGAATGAAAAAAAGAAATGTAAAAGATATAGTGACATCATTTATTATAAATGTACAATATATAACTTACTTTCTTTTTTTAATGAATAAAGTAGATAACATGAGTGAGAATAAGTAAAAAAAATATGTAATAAAACTGTTGAAAATAATGTTGGTTATATTTTTTTACTTCAATTTTAATAATATAAAGGGTTTTCTGCAAAAAAAAACCTCAATGTGTTTTTTTTTGCATATTAATCCGTGAACTCAAAAATCCATGGGTCAACCCTCCAAATGCTAGTCAAACCACAATATAATCTTTGACCGTGTATATGTGTTTTGAATGTGTACAATTTTAACATTTTCAATACTACGTCGTTTTTGGTAATAATTTTTTAATGAAAAAAATTAGTAGAAACCAGGGTTCAAATCTTAAACCTTATACACAATAAGCATACTACACAACATTTCAACCAATGGATATATTTGTTTGTTTAACAAAAGAAATTATATATATATATATATATATTTTTTTTAATTCCATTCCGAAATTATTTTGTATCTTCTTTTCTCTTGGACATGGGAGCTTATGTAATGAAAGTGGGAGTCATCTTTGGATTGTTACTCAAACATTTATTTTTCGTTTTTCTTTACTTTTACAGTAAAACCTCTGTAAATTAGTAATGTTGGGACTTTAAAATTTTATTTACAAAAATTTCTTTATTTAGAGTTTTTATTTTAAAATCTATTTATTCTAAGATAAACAATATTTGATTTTAATGTATTAATTATTATTTTTAAAATTTTGACATTTATATTAATTTTATTATATTATTTGATGTATATAATATATATTGTATAGAATTTAAATGTGGTTTTAGATATAATATTACTAAATGTCATCAAAAATATATTAAGTGTTAAGAAAATATAAAGATAATTTCATTGTGTATATAAAAAAATATAATGATAGGTTCTTACTTATATATATATATGTGTGCATATAAATTATTAATTTATAATTTTAATGGGATCATATATTTACATAGTATTTTCTAAAAAAATATTATCTTATTATTTTATCGATTTGTGTCAAATTTTGAACTGGCCAAAGTCGGGACTGGCAAAATTTATTAATTTATCGAGATTATTAATTTATTGGGTATTAATTTATAGAGGTTCTACTGTAGTTACGCAAGATACCATGTCCAAGGGGGGAAAAAGAACATTTCGGAATGAATTTAGACACACACATATATATATATATATATATATATATATATATATATATATATATATATATATTTATATATTATTGCGTTTGTTAAGTGAACAAATATATTTGTTGACTGAAACGGTTACATAGCATACATATTGTGTATATGGTTCAAGGTTCGAATCTTTGTGTCTACAAATTTTTTCATTAAAAATTACTGTCAAAACGGTGTAGTAATGATAAATATTAAATTATACAGTCAAATACACATATACACGGTTAAGGGTTATATTGCGGTTTGACTGACACTTGAAAGGTTGACCAGGGATTTTTGAGTTCACGGATTAATTTGCAAAAAAGAATTACATTGAAGGTTTTTTTGCAGAAAATCCTAATATAAAAGTATACCTCGCATATTTTTATCCTTTATTTGGATCTTTTCAGAAACTAGGGATGAGTACAAATGTTTGACATCCGGCTTATACTTTGTACTTAACTCGGCTCGGTTTGAAAAAACAAAAATTTGTTACAATCAAGTTGAGTATAAAGTAAACAAATTTAGTTACTCACAAGTATAAGTCATGTATCAAGTTTGTTTTTATTTTTAACTACTTAACTTGCTATTTGTTATCATTTAGTCTCGTTACTTGCTATATATATTACTTGATTTTATTAAACAATTGGTATCCATTTCATGAATTAAAGTTAATGTATTATATTTTATGAGTGGACACAATTATACGGTACTTGCCTCATATTCACTATTTGATTGGTACATGATCCTGAAAGACGAGTATTTGTCATAACCAAGTTGAATATCAAGTAATTTATTTAAATTCTTGCAAGTACAAAACTAATATCAAATATTAAAATAAAATTAATTGTTTGGCGTTGTATGGTTTGCTACTCATTTTTGTTAATGAACAAAGATACACTTATCTAAATCATAATAAAATAACTCGTTTATATTTCCATTTTCATAAATACATCGAACATAAGTGTTATAATTTTCTTTGTTTTATACAGTCTATTTTCTGAATTGACTATAATATAGAAACAGTGACATATTATTTATATATAATAAAAAATATTTTTAAATTTCAAGAAATTACCAAATAATTTACCAATAATTATCAGCTAATTTATAAATAATTTACAAATAACAAGAATAAAATAAAGGTAAATAACTTGCAAGTCCATCAATCTTTTGAAAATATTTGAAATTGTAAGTACTCGTTTTAACTAAACTAAATTCAAATAAAAAAAATGACTACTCGTACAAATCAAATCGCTTGAGTACTAAGTATAGCAAAAATACCAAGTTTTCGACTCATTCCCACCTAAGAAGAAACGTTTGTGCCACATAATAAATTTTTCTTGGAATGCCCATTAAAGGCTCACGAATGACCAATTTATTTACGAAAAAATTATTTCCTAGGACACCTTCTCAGTTTCTAATTACTCACTAAGATACATTACACTTGCTACACACATTATTGTTGTCTATTGACGTAAACACCCTTTAAATTTAACTAGTTATAATTGCTGGTGACCCAACTGAAACTAGGCAAAACACGGGTTCGGATGCCATAAAGTGAAATAAACCTTAGTCCTCTATCCTCTCTTCTTGTGGATGCAATAATCCCATTAACCATAAATTCCCAGAAAACTGATTTCCATCTTATTTTTCTCAAACGATAGGGGAATGTAATCTTTAATTGATTTCTCATTTCTGATTCCAGCAAACAACCCGATTCCAGGAATTAGATGTAATGGATAATGGAAATTATGTGGTGGATCTTTGATGTACACCATTCATACTCATTAGTTAAAATAACACCATCCACAACTCATTAGTTCAAATTAATTACCAAAATGGATGTTGTAGATTCCGAGGTGGTGGATACGGCGGAAGTAGAACTCATGAGGTTGAGGATACAGTGGTAAAGGCCGTGGTGGAGAAGGGAAGGACGAGCAAACCACTTGACTACAAGTTGTGGTGGTTATTCTTGTGGTGGTTATTTGTTATATGTTCACCAAATTTTATCTATCAATTTTTATAATATATCAAAATAGATGTTTAAATAAAGAAACAAAAATATTACAATTGATTATGGCAACCACATTTATTTATATAATTTAAAATTTGAAATATAAACAAATAAAAATAGAAGGGATTTAAGAATACTATTAAAATACAAGTAAAAGTTAAATACAAGCAACTAAAATATTTTAACTTAGCCATTACTATTTTCAAGAGATAATTACCCTAGGAGACACAAGTTCAGTTATCAATATGAGAAGGTTACACAAAAGGACACTTTTTGAGTTTTGTTTGCTGTAGAAAACGCTTGTGGGTTTAGACATAATATTGTGACAGTTGTATTATTTTGGACCAAAATATCTATCCACTTGTGTAAGCGAGAATGTTGTTTTTGAAGATGCAATCGTAAAGGAACCTGATTCTTTTTTGGTTGCAATAGATGAAAAAAGTTTCTAATTGAAAGCATTATTAGAGAAAAACCATGTGCAAAAAAACAATTTTGGAAGAATAATTGTTTCATGAACAATAAGTATCCATAGTTATGGATCCATTCATCAAGTACGAAAGAAAAAATTCACGATATACTTACCACAAAGGATTCACGGTCTACCTACCATAAAATACATAATTAAACTTAAAGATACAGAGGAGGAACAAGGGAGATTCCCTCTATGATATTTGATTGCAGACAATAAGAGAGAGGTGTTCTGGTTTGGATCTTGGAGAAGAGCAGAGGAGATACAATTGAGTTGTGGGCTCTTCTGAATCAAATTTCGCCGCACCGAACAATGGAGATTCTGCCATTGATGAAACTTGAAGATACAGAGGAGGAATAAAAATAAATGGAGAAAATCCAATTTGTGGATAGAGAGGGACGGTGGAACACATCTTAAGATTTGTGGATTTTGAGAGGTAGTAGTAACCAACATATAAAAATCTGAGAAGAAGACAGAACTATGATTAAGGTTTGTGGTTTGTGAAGATTTAAGGAATTTTTATTAGCAGAGAGAATAACATGTGAGATTATGATTTTTGGTTCATGAAAAATTAAGAAAGTTATTTTTTATGAGAGATTGAGTAAAGAAAGAGATAAACATGTTGGAAGGACAAAAAAGACGATGAATATAACAAATGTATGTCAAAAGCTGGATGTGTTCTTTTGTGTTATTAAAAATTGAAAATATGTCTTCAAGGGTAATTTTCTCTATCAATATCTCTTACAGACACATTGTAAATATAAGACATTTTATGATAGCAAATTGACTAAGATAACATTCAACTAAGACAATGAGATAGTTTTTTTAATTATTTCCTTCATTAGCCTGTCTAAGGAAGGGTTATCGAGAGATGAATTCTCATCAACTTTGAAAATTTTGAAATTACTTTATTATTGGTTCATGGATTTTAAAACTCTTAGTAAATCCACTATTGGTGGTTTAAGAATTTTTAAAATCTATTCAAATACCTTGTTATTCAAAAAGTCTAGTCATTATTGATTCTCTAATTCTAACTAAATCAAGTGTTATTGGGAGATGAATTCTCTCTCTTTTAACACATAAGACACAACTTTCAAAATATCATACGTATCCATGAGATTCTCAAAATCCATGTGATTAAAACATATAGAAAATAAAATAATTCTTCCTACCAAATATATATTTCACCTTTAATCAAATATGTCTCAAATTATAACTCATTACATTTTTATTTACTTATCTTTTAATGTATAATTATATTTTTATTTTGTTTAAAAATAAAAACTACAATAATATATAAAAGTGACCAAAAGAGGTTTTATTAAATATTTTTATACTCTTTGTTTTATAAACATAAATAATAAATATATAATTATAAAAAATAAAAATAAAAATAAAAAGAGAAAAAAATATTTTTTTATGTTTTTATATGTTTTCAGATTCAAACTTTTTTATAATTTTTTCAAATTTTTTGTTTATTTTCTATTTTTGAATATTTTAAATCCCACCCCTAAAACAATATCCCTTAACTCTAAACAAAAAAAATTATGATTAGTTAACATTAAGGGTATAAAAGTATATTTACCCTTCTAAAAAATCTCTTTTGGTCATTTTCTACTTTCAACATTTTTTTGTGATAAAAACTTTTAAAATGACTATATTAGATCATTTCTAAAATCTAAATCATATATTTATTTTATGAAAGAAAATATAGAAAAATGAAATACTAATTTTTGAAAATCTTTTGCAATCTAGAAAAGTATTACCAAATTTTACAAATCAACATATATGTATATTTTCATAATCCACATGGCTTTATAAATCTATCAACTTTTAAAATCTACAAACTCTACACATATTCATCTCCCAATATATGAAAGAGTAAATCCCATTTATTTATTTTTTTTAAAACAAACAATCTTATCTCTTCAAATTTCTAAATTCAGAGAGATAAGCCTAATCGTTCTCCTTTCTCTCTCGACGATTTTTTTTGTTCTAGAAATCAAACTCTGAAAACAAACCCTAATATCTCGATCTGAAATTCTTCTTAACCCCCTTTCTCCCTTCCGACATCTTCTCCATCTCTATTCTCTAGCACACATCTATCAGTGTTCTCTACCGTCCATGGAAGCTGTGGTGGTTATGAAAGCGGTGATAGCTATGAACGGCATCGCTTAGATCCATGGAAACGGTGGCGGAAACCGTAGTAGAGATGGCAGTCGATACCATAGTGGATACGAAGGTGGTTATGGAGGTGGCGGTGGTGGAGATGTGGTAGTTATGGAGGTGATGGTGGATCTCATGTTCAATGTGTGTGTGGATATTGTTGACATGGTCGGAAGAATTGTGGATGAGGATCTCGTGGTCAGTGGTTGTGTTGATATTGTTTATGTGACTTGAAGAGTTGTCGTTGGAGTTCTCGGTGGTGGATACAAAAGTGGTAATAGAGGGAGAGGAGATAGTAGAGGTGGTGATTAATGAAGGTGACAGTGGCTCTCGTGGTCAAAGTGTACGTGGATATTGTTGATGTGGTTGGAAGAGTTGTGGATGACGATAAGAAGGTGGCAGATATAGAGGCTGAAGACGTGAGTGGATATAGTGGTGGTGGATGTGGCTACTCGAGAGAAGAGGTGGTGTTGGTTATGGTTGAGGTAGACGTAAGGGTGGGGATTCTCTTACATCATGCTCTCTTTGGTAATGTATGTACTAAATCTCTTTTGTATTCTTAACCGAGTTTTGTTAGAAGTAAAAAAAATTTAGAGGCTAGTGTATAATTATCAAAAAAAAATTCAATTAGTTTATCTCTGTGTCCACAACCACTCGCGAAATACTTTTTATGGAAAAAGATTAGTTAGGAAATTCAACAAAATTAAAAAAGTCAGTTATTACATTTAACCAAAAAAATTCCCGTTTGATTTAAAAAGAATACTCAACACACTTTTGAATCTTGTCTTATTTTCTCCAAACCTATAAAGTACATAAGTATAACAACTATTAGATCTAAAATTGTTTTTCAAATTATGTGAATAAATTTAATTCAAATGATCTATAAACATAACGATATTTAATAGGCCAACTAAACTAAAACTAGTTCAAGTAACCAAATTTATTTTTTTCTAACAAAAACTCAACTTTAGCCAAGGACATAATTGTCCATAACATGCACTGATATTGAAATATTTACTCTAGAAGACACATTTTGAGTTATCAATTACCCATTAAGACACATTAGGTTGAGAGGGCACTTTCCCAAATTTATTTGACCTATTTAACCCTAAAACTATGAAACTAAAGAGTAAGTGTGTGTTTCATTAGAAAGATCGTGTTTCATTATCTTTTAAAAGTAAATGAATAGAACATATATATTTTTTCATCTTTAACTGAAACCCCCCAATTTCTCCATTACCCTAATTATGCTTTTAATTTAGAGCAATTCTTTCACAATCTCCGACAAACCTTCATCGCAAACAAATCCGCCGTTTCCGAGATTCATCCATCTCCTCCATCTAACTTGATGTTTCTGAGACCAGTTTTGCTATCTCCTCCATTTAACTTGCTGTTTTAGAGACCCATCTGTTTAGTTTCACCAACAATCTTCAGCATTAAGGTTCAATTTTTTGTTCCAAGTTTCTATTAATTTGTTCAATTTATTGCTGCAAATTTCCCTTCTTGATTTCTTGTACTGGTTTTTGCAAAGTATTCCAAACTGTTGTCTTTCATCTCTTTTAAATTTTTTAGATTTCTTTTTGTTTTCATATTCTTTGTTTCTTGTATCATGATTTGAAATTTAAAACTTATAAATAGATTATCTCTAAGAATCTATGTTGAAATATACATAGATTTCCAACAAAATAATTCTCTTCTAATTTCGATTCACCATTTTTTATTTTGGATTTGATGTTACAGAAAAAGGTGTGAACAAAAGAGAAATGGATAGAATAACAGTGGACGTGTCAAAGTTGTGGATGAGAGAAAAGTGGACGAGATAATTGTGGACAAGAGAATTGTGTTAACGTTTTTACAAAGAAGCCATGCAATTGGCTGATTATGTTTCAGGTATTTATACAATCAAGTGGAAGCTCAAGTATGCAATGTCTTGAACTTTATGATCTTGCGAATAATGTATGAGAGCATGTGTACTGATTCAAGGATCTTTGAAAACTTTTCTCTCATCTATAAAACTCATGGATAAGTGATTTATGGACAGTGGTTTATGGATGAATGTATACTGGATGAATTTTTCGTTGATAGTGTGTCATAGATGATGTCTCATAATATGTATGTGGATATTTCATGGATGAATGTATCGTGGACAGTATACACAGAGGATGGGAGAAACAAAGTACTCACAACATCGCATATTAAAAATCAAGAGATAATAAGAAAACATAGCTTTTGTGTGGAGAGTATAAACAGAGGTTCAATCTCCATGGACACTATTAACATTCACTCTCCATAGAAACGCACACTAAAGCTGCCTTCTATAAAATTATGGAGAATTTTTGACGCCAACTTTCCAAGGTTTCTGTCAAAATTTATTATACTCCACTACTTTTATTAATCTTCATCATCTATATCTTCTCTCATCCACTAGATCTTCTTTTCTATAAACTAATCTAATAGCCAAAATTAAATCACACAAATCAACACATCAATCTCAAATCTGAATCAATGTTGCATTAAATGCAGACGCTAACTAAATGAAATAACTAAATTGCACTTTAGTTATTTTCTTAAAACAAAATAAGGATAGTTTCGTCTCATATCAAAAAATGTCTCAATCTTGAGGTGAAAAGAAAAGACATATTATGTCCCAGGGGCAAAATTAACTGAAATGAGCTTCGGGAATAGGAAATGTACATCTTAAACAATAAGTGTTTTTGTGTAACGAAAGATGAAAAAGTGTCTAATAGTGTAATTAACTCTTTATTTACTTACAGTTTTGTCGAGGATTCGAACAATAAAAGTGATAATCGAGTCAGTCCCGACGAGTTTAGCGGAGCTCAATGGCAGCGACTCATTCTCACTTCTTGATGAACCTGTCTCACGGAATCTCCTCCCAACGGTTTCTATATTATTACCCTTATGTCCTTTTCTTGTCTTTTCTTTTGTTTTATCCTCAAGTTTTCTCCTCTCAATTTCCTTTTGTAGCAATCTCAGAGCAGCGGATGCTCGTGTTTCACCTTCTTCTTGTGAGCTTACTCGGACGAATCGGTCATGGGCTTTGCCATGTTCCTTGAAAGTTGAGAAATTTCAATCCCAACGAGTAAGCAGAAGAGGATTGCCATGTTTGGCGAGCTCGGAGAATGGTGGGTTGCTCAGAAGTGGGATAAGTGATGCTGATGGGATTATAATTGTCGATCACGGTTCTCGTCGCCGGGAATCTAATCTCATGCTTGGTAAGACTTCTCTTCTTAATCATCTTTGGCTGATTGTTAATTGTGCTCATTACATATGTATATTGTCTGAGTTTCAGAGGAGTTTGTGAAGATGTTCAAAGACAACACTGGATACCCTATTGTTGAGCCTGCTCATATGGTATTGTTTTTTTCTTTGTTACCACTTTTCTTCATACTGTTGGCTATCATCTCATGTTCCTTTAGTATGCAGTATGCCCTGAGAATTTTCAGTTAAATTCAAACCATTTCTGATAGCTTACCTGGTTGAATTCACTTGTTTGAACCTCTACAGTTCCATTCTTATAAATTTGCTACAGACTGATCTCTTTTTTTGTAGTTTTCTGGTTATGATTTAGACTTAGCTTAATATGCTTGAATGGATAACTTGGACATTCATTTTGGTTCTACTCTCTGTATTCTGATGTTCACTTTACGCTAGGAATTGGCTGAGCCATCTATAAAAAGTGCATTCAGTTTGTGTGTACAACAAGGAGCAAAACGTGTAGTTGTTAGCCCATTTTTTCTCTTTCCTGGAAGACATTGGCATCAGGTATGGACTTTTTGCATCCATTTTGTATGTTTTTTAAGCTTTTAGTAGGTCTACTTACTGGGGAATTTTTGGAGGAATATACACTAATGACCTTGTGGAATTATGGCCCTTTTTTGATTAAAGGACATTCCTGCTTTGACGGCTGATGCTGCAAAGGAGTTCTCTGACATTTCATACCTCATTACTGCACCTCTCGGCCTCCATAATCTCCTCATTGTAAGTAATTAAACATGTTCTTTTACCAATCTTGCTACTTAAAACAAGTGAGTACTCAAGCCTGAGGGGTGTGAGCACCCTGATGCATTTGTGCATGCCGTTTATTCCCTTTGAACCTCTAAAATCTGCTATGTTCTCTTTTGGCTACTTAACTTTTAAGTAATCTGCTTATGTTTCTTTCTGCAGGACGTTGTGAACGATAGAATCCAACATTGCCTGAGTCATGTTGAAGGTGATGCAGACGAATGTCTCGTTTGTGCTGGAACAAACAAATGCAAGCTCTACAATAGTTCTTAGGCTCAAATGTAAGAACGTTTTTGTATATCTGCTGGTTTTCTCTAACCTTTTGGATAAGGAAAACAAAAACAAAGAGGCATATTATATTGTTCATACTCATCAGTTATTACACGTTCTTGTTTCACACAGTTGAAAAGACAACGATGATAAAGAGATATCTATTAAGTGTTATCTCTCTAATTTCTGTTAGCAAATTAAGAAAACGAAAATCTGGTGTTTTGCATATCAGCCACAATTCATGGTTTTACAAAAAAAAAAAAGATTCTCTATACATTCTCTGGTCTTGCCTCTTTATTTTGAATTGGTATTCATGAATTTTATTTGTTTCTTTTTTTCTGAGTAAGCTTCTTAAGTTACTCTGAGTAAGCTTCTTAAATTACTCTGAGTAAGCTTATTAAATTACTCTGAGTAAGCTTCTTAAATTATTCTAAGTAAGCTGGTATGTTTAATCACGAGGGAGAGAACTCCAGTTTTCTTATTGTAGCATCTGCAATTAAAGGTGAGAAGGAAAATGAAATGTATGGTTGTAGGAGACATGAAGACTTGTGAAAGTCCTCCACCAAAGTGATGGATGTATATGTGGATGTGGTGGTTCATGGGCCAACACAAAAGAACCTTTCAACAAGTGGTTTCGTAGCTGTACCATAGAATTATGTTCACATGATGCTAAGAGTTGAAAAACAGAAAGGGACAAATAGTGTTATGATTGAATTGATCTGGAATATTGTGCCATAATAGTTCATTGTTGACTCATAGTGTTGGAGGTAGAGACTGGGAGATCCACAGTTGTGAATCAAGAACAGGAAAATGGCAGAAGCTATTGTTTCTGTTACAGTGCAGAAGCTAGGGGAGTGGCTCCTTGAAGAACCGTTGTTCTTGTTTGGTATAGGTGGCCAGGTGAAGCAGCTGCAAGACGAACTCAAGCGTTTGAGGTGCTTCTTGAAAGATGCAGATGAGAAGCAGCGTAAAAGCGAGAGAGTGCGGAATTGGATTGCAGACATTAGAGAAGCTGCTTATGATGCAGAGGATGTCCTAGAAGCATTTTTCCTCAAGGCAGAATCAAAGAAAGGAAAAGGGATCAAAAAGGTGTTCAGGAGGCTTGCTTGCATCATGACTGAGGCCGTTTCACTTCATAATGTTGGCTCAGAGATTAAAGAAATCACTTCCAGGCTTACCAAGATAGCAGCAAGCATGCGAGACTATGGTATAAAAGAAGCTATGGAAGGAGAAAGTTTGAGTTTGTTTAATAGTTTAAGAGAGCAGAGGCAGTCCTTTCCGTATGCTGTTGAGCACAATCTTGTTGGTTTAGAGCAAAGTCTTGAGAAGTTAGTGAATGATTTAGTTTCCGGCGGTGAGAATTTAAGGGTCATGTCCTTTTGCGGAATGGGTGGTTTGGGGAAAACAACTCTAGCCAAACAGGTCTTCCATCACAGTACAGTGAGGCGTCACTTCGCTAGGTTTGCATGGGTATATGTTTCTCAAGAATTTAGACGGAGGCATGTTTGGCAAGAGATTCTTTTAAGTCTCAGCTATAAAGATGAGAATCATAGAATACTTGGCTTGAGAGATGAACAGCTTGGAGAGGAGTTGCATTGGTTCTTGAAAAGGAATAAATGCCTCATTGTGCTTGATGATATATGGGGCCCTGATGCTTGGGATGGTCTCAAACACGTCTTTCCAAATGAAACAGGTAACTTGCTAGTGATAAAATGCGACTCATTGCTCTATTTTTTCTTGTTATTCACAGTATCATGAAGTAAAAATCTTGTTCACAACACTGCAGGAAGCAACATATTACTCACCACAAGGAACAAAGAGGTTGCTTTGTATGCTGATCCGAGAGGTGTACTCCATGAGCCGAGATTGCTAACACATGAAGAGAGTTGGGAGCTGTTAGAGAAAATTTCATTACAGGGACGAGATAATTTAGGTAAAAGAATCTAATTCTATTTTAGCATTCGAGTTTACCATATTTTACAATATTCAGACTTGTATTTACCATTGTTTTAGAGCCAATGTTGGTCAAGAAACTGGAGGAGATTGGGAAGCAGATGGCCATAAGGTGTGGAGGTTTACCTCTGGCTATAACAGTTCTAGGAGGACTTTTGGCGATGAAAAATACATTGAACCAATGGCAAAGAGTGCAAGAGAACATCAAATCATATGTTTCAAATGGAGGTAGTTGCAATGGAAGTAGGAGTATGATGGTTGCAGATGTTTTGTCTTTGAGCTATGAGGACTTGCCTCCTCATTTAAAGCAGTGTTTCCTATACTTTGCTCACTACCCTGAAGATTTTGAGGTTCATGTGGGGACATTGGTTAGTTACTGGATCGCAGAGGGAATGGTTATGCCTGCAAAAACCTCGGAAGCTGGGACAACAGTAGAGGATATGGGGAAAGTTTATCTTGAAGAGTTAGTGAAGAGAAGCATTGTGATGGTTGGTAAAAGAGACATTGTAACCTCGGAAGTTATGACATGTCGTATGCATGATCTAATGAGGGAGGTGTGTATACAGAAGGCAGAACAAGAAAGCTTTGTGCAAGTTGTTGATTCAAGGCAACAAGATGAAGATGAAGCTTTCCCATCTATTTTGACCAGTACATCTCGCAGAATCTCTGTACAGTTGCATGTTGGTTCGGAGGAACACAGGCTCGAGAGACTTTATATAAATCCTAAGTGTAGATCTCTTGTGTATCTCATGAAAAATCAAGGAAGTCAATGGGAACTTCTTGGTAAGATCTCCCTCAGAAAGATGAAACTCCTTAGAGTTTTAGATCTTGAGGGAGCTCAAATCAAAGGAGGGAAGTTGCCCGATGACGTAGGAGATCTCATCCATTTGAGAAACTTTAGTTTGAGATTGACAAATGTGAAGGAACTAACATCATGTATTGGAAACTTAACGTTGATGATTACTCTAGACTTGTTTGTGAAAGGGAAACTACATATTCCAAATGTAATAGGGAAGCTACGGAGGCTGAGACACTTTTGCATGCCTTCAGAACTTGATCCAAGAACGAAGCTGAACTTGAGTACTCTAACAAACCTGCAACAGCTCTGGGACTTCCCCGTTGGCCAATGCAATCCAAGGGATCTTCTGGCAATGACGAGTCTCAGAAGATTAGCTATCAATCTTTCTTCTCAGAACACAGACTTTGAGATAGTATCTTCTTTAAGTAGAGTTTTGAAACGTCTACGTGGCTTGACATTAAACGTGTACTGCGAACCTATGCCTCCACCAGTTGATATAACACAGTTGGTTTCTGCTTTTGCAAATCTCTCTGAGCTGGAACTGTTCCTTAAACTAGAGAAGCTCCCTGAGGAACAGAGTTTCTCCTCTGATCTCGGTGCCTTGCGTTTGTGGCAATGCGGTTTAGTGGATGACCCATTTTTGGTTCTTGAGAAGCTTCCAAACTTGAAGATTCTTCAGCTGTTTGAAGGGTCTTTTGTTGGTAGTAAACTTCATTGCTCCATAAATGGTTTCCCTCAGCTGCAATCTTTGACATTGTCACAGCTTGAGAATCTAGAAGAATGGACTGTAGAAGACAGTGCCATGATGTGTCTTGTTTCTTTGGAGTTGAAGTGTTGTAAGAAATTGAAGTCTGTTCCTGAAGGAACGAGATTCTTGAAGAAGCTACAAGAAGTGGAGATTGGGAACATGACAAAGGCATTCAAAGACAAGCTGGCATCTGGTGGTGAAGATTT
>CAKOAT010686264.1:601762-644640 GCA_932364175.1 Eruca vesicaria subsp. sativa | reverse complement strand
GAATAAAAAACTACAAAAAATAGAAACAATTGATAAAACATCCATATACACAAGGGTTTATTGGCGAAATAGCCATTTTAGTGATAAATTAAAAAAAATAACATTGATTTTGACATAATTTAGTGTCAGACTTTTAGTGAAATAAATATACAAAACACATATGACAACTGTAAACAACACATATAAGCGCATATGAAACGAAACACAAATGTCTAGGAACATGCCAACTTCTTTTCTATTCTATATGCCAAATACGACATAAATTTTGACATGACAGACGCAATATGATAACACTCTAACACCTTTCGCAAATGAGTATATGGGTACACCTTCATGGAAGTAGGCTATGAGTTCACATTTGTGAAAATAGAAAATGACTAGAAATAAGATGCATATCCATTCATGTAGAGCACATGAAATGGAAACAAGGCCTATGTAATTTCACATAATAAACATGATATTAAGATGATGATGTTTCGGGTGGGAGAGACACTAACGTATTCTGTGAAAAATGGTCAGTTGTTGGTTACAGCTATTCGACATGAAAGAGTAGGAAGAAATCACGTAAAAAGGTGGAGTTACCAAAATATTGTAACGAATAATAGAAGATATATGCATTGTTATTCCATATGACACAATAGTATAGTTCACGAAATAAAGACAAATAGCATGAAAGTACAAAAAGGTCCCCAAATGACAATCCCAAACGTACATAAATTAAACTAATCGATATCAACTAAACACGAAACCCTACTCGTAAATGTAAACCCTAATCCAAATTAAAATGGAACTTGGCATGCTTAACCTAATGTCACCCCCAAACGTTCATAAACTCAACCTTATCAACTAATAACTAAACCCTACACGAAAATATAAACCATAATCCAAATATAAAATTATGAAAATATAAAGTACTAGTACCAATTGGTAAACAACAGTTAGTGATAGTCTACTGTACGATATAAAAAAGAATATCGGAAATATGCATTTCTATTCTAAGTATAGTATGTATAATAGAAAGATGGTAACTGTAGGCTACGAGTTCTGCATTTGTAAAAATAGAACACGATTGCAAATAAGATGCATGTACATTCCATGTATAGTACATGAAATGGAAACAAAGTATAAATACAATATAAAGATAATGTACAATGTATCTCAAAGTGTTGACATGACTATGCGTTCATGGAACTTGGCATGTTTGACCCAAATGGCAACTCCAATCTTACATAAACTAAACTCTTTCAACCAATCACTAAAGCTTACACGAAAATATAAACCTTAATCGAATGTCAATCCCAATCTTCAATAAACTAAACCCTAGCCACTAATCACTAAACCCTACATAAAAATATAAACCCTAATCAAATGTCGATCCCTATCTTTTATAAACTAAACTCAGATTTTGAAATGCCAGTAAGATGCATTTCCATTCCACATGAGCATATAGAATAGAAAAAGTGTCAAACGATATGACACAATACATATTGTTCAAATTTAGAAATGTCTATAATTGCATGAAAGGAAATAATACTTACACCAAATTTATATTGATTGTAGCGAAAGAAGTGAAGATTCATGGCATTAAAGAAAAGAGGTGGAAGAGACAACATCATATGAATATCATTTTCATAGGCATTGTATTATTTTTTATTTGATGTCATAATAAAGTATATTCCATTTACGTTCACTATATTATTTCTCTTTACAAATTATATACACACTAATATAAAACACAGATATACCACCGATACAAAACTCATATCAAGAGAACCTGAAATAACAAAGAACAAGATTGAACTCTATAGTGCATTCTTGATCACATCAATCCAACGGAAGTTGAAATAGTTGTTAATCAGCTTCCGTCCAGTGGTTTCAAAGTCTGTCTAAAACAATCTACTTGGAAAACCTAAATCGTCTATGCCAAACCTGGAAAACAAAGTAAGAGGGTAACATATATGGCAGAGTAATTCATTATATTTTATATAGAAAACAACCTTTTATATTTCAACACTACGATTGTTGATAAAGAATGGTAGCACATAAGTTACAAATCATTCAATACAATCTCAAGTAGAATAGTTTGTCCATCGATTTCATCTCAGATAGAATAATTTGAACATATAGCTTTTTCTATTCCATCTCAAATCAAATAGGCATAAGAGATTTCACAAAGACAAGTTGTATTACATATGCTATTCCATACAAAAAAACTATATTACTATACTATTTACTATGTATTCCCCTAAAATACAAAAAAAATGGATCTGAGATGCAATGGTAACGAGGTTGTAGATTTACCAATTATAGTATCCTAATTCCACCAATAGCCTAAAAATAAAAGAATAATAACAACATATGAAGAGATTCGAAGGTAAACACCTGAGAACTTACCGTAGTGCCAGAAATCTGAAAAGAATCGAAGGTGTGAAGTGTAATAACAGCATTTTGGTATGCTATTCGCCGCTGAAAATTTAACACCTTTGTATGGTGATATCTTATGAATTTGCATGATTTTATCTATCATTTGATGTATATAATTGATCATTTAGATTAGCACTTGGGCATTATTAGGTTGTATTTTCATTGCATATGTGTTTATGAGGTATTGGAGTACCCTTATGGAGTTTTGGAGGTATTTGAGAGCATTTGTGGGCATGGAGCAACGTACATCACCCGCTCTGCCTTTTTGAGTTATGGGGCAATTCCAGAGCGACCAAACGGAGCGGGGTGTGGTAGCCGCTCCACATCAAGCGCTTCTTGGAGCGGGTCAGCGCAACCCGTATGGTACCCCGCTCTGGGAACAAAAAAAATCCATGAAGAAAACTGCTCAAGTGTCGGAGCGGGTAGCTGGAGCGGGTTATGACACCCGCTCCACATCAAGCATGTCTTGGAGCGGGTAGTTGGAGCAGGGTATGACACCCGCTCCATTACTTTTCCTTAGTTGTTTTTCATGTTTTGTTGGGCCTGTTCAGACTTGTTGACTGAGCCCATTAGGGTTTTTAAGCACCCTATAAATACTTTTTAGACCCTAATGATGAGAGATCTTCTTTTCTCTCTAAGAACACATTGAAACCTTGAAGAAATATTGAATCTTTAGTTTCTTTTCTTCTTATTTCTTTGTGATTGTTTGATTAAACTTTCTTCTCAACATGATTTCTCTTAAATCAACCATGAGTTTAATGTTAATCATGAAGATTAGTGAGTAGACTTTTTTTGGAATAATGGGCTAGGGTGATTAGAGAAGATATAAGGTGTTTAGTTTTAGATTTACTTGTTTCCTTGCTTTTCTCTCTAAGAACACATTGAAACCTTGAAGAAATATTGAATCTTTAGTTTCTTTTCTTCTTATTTCTTTGTGATTGTTTGATTAAACTTTCTTCTCAACATGATTTCTCTTAAATCAACCATGAGTTTAATGTTAATCATGAAGATTAGTGAGTAGACTTCTTTTGGAATCATGGGCTAGGGTGATTAGAGAAGATATAGGGTGTTTAGTTTTAGATTTACTTGTTTCCTTGCTTGGTGAGGGTTCTCAGTGCCATTTTAGTCTTGATCATACTAAAATGGATCTCTAGGCATTTCCTGTCCACAAGGTGTATGATGAAGTGCTTGAACCAACTCTTCAATGCTTTTAACTTGCTTTACCTAAGAGATTAGTTTCTAAAGAAGTTAAGATTGCTATTAGACTTGTTCTCCATGTTTGCTTTAGTAACATTCAACCTAAGAGATTGGATGCTTGAGTTGCTTTAGCAAAATAACATTCATCTAGAGATAGAGCTTGTTTAGGATTGTGTCTAGGCATAAGAAAAGTGTTTGATTACTAGCTTGCCACCTTTAGATTGGATCTACATCACCCAAGATCAAATGCCTAGTCCCATGAGTCCTCTTGCTTCATTTTGAGAAAGAAAGATCATCCCTTTATTGCATTTAGTAGTATTATAGTTCAATATAATCTCACTTATTGGTTGCACTTAGATTGAGCATGGTCTTGTATTCCCTTTGCTTTAGGATCACTTAGAACTGGTTCGACATCTCTTATACTACATCATTTGATTAGGAGCTTTAAAAAGTCCTAACATCATATGGTCGACGATTTCAGACATAAGAGGGGGATGCATTTATAAAGAATGAAGAAGAAGTCAAAAATTTAAACAAATCTGGTGGAGATGGCGATGCGAAGCAAAGCCGTGCCGGATAGAATTAAAGACTACGAAGATACCAAAAAGTAAAAAGGAAAATGTGAAATCAATAAAGCCACGGTTTACTTTTTTGCATATAATAATTTAAATATTTTTTTTCTTTTGTTTCAGGTTTTGCCGGTTTCAAGAAGGGGCATTACAGTATTAATTTATAAAATTAACGCTGTATATAGTAATGTTAGGGAAAATAGTCATCTAGTGAATTACGTGTTTTTTTCTTGCCATACAGCCTAATTTGCCCTATACACAAAATGGTATTATTTTTTGGTTGAAAAAAATCTATACTATATAAAAGTTGAGGTTATAAACCACTGAGAGCGTCCACATGAGATTTAAGACAAACAATCATATTATGACAAATCATTATTTTAATTATTATTTCTAAAAAGGTCAACGTTTCTAAAATCGTTTATTTCAAAATAAAATATAAATCAATGTCAAATATGGTAAATTTAGAAAAGTGAAAACATTATATATAAGTTAACATTATATATATATATATAGGCCGAGTTTGGTGGTTTTGATAAAATTGATTTGTTGGCCAAGTTTGATGGAATCGCCACTGACAGTCACTGTCTAGCGCTCCAGTGTCTTGGAATCAGCTGCTTTGTCCACATTTTTGAACCTGGCATTGAACAATATATAGAAATTGGTAAATCAATAATTTAGCCATTGCAGTTTACCCTCATCATGAAAGATGCACAATTTCTTGCCTATATGAAAATTCATCGGTTTACAAATCATTGCATGAATAATTTCTGAGAAATATAACTGTTTTTTTTTTTCTGAGTTTCTTCTTGGGTAAAATCATGAAAATTAAATGTTCATAGAAAATCAATAATAATTATCGAACAGATTTCGGCTGAAAGAAACATAGCTGTTTTTTTGTTATATATAAAGAGAACATGGTTAGTGATTTAATTAAACTAGATACAATTATAAGAAAAAAATAATTGGACTAAACATATATCACTAGGTTAGGATCCTAATTTAATACAATATAGATGTTGTGTGGTAGTTGAGGCAAAGAAGGTTGAAACATTAACAAAGGTGATGGAAATTGAAACAAAGAAGATGCGAAGAGAAGTAGCTGTAATGGGGAAAGAAGTTGCTGCTATGCGCGTTGATAAAGGACAAAAGCTGAAAACATATGAGATCTAGAAGAGGTTTGGTTGATAAACATTCTTCTATTTTTGCAGCGGCTAAGCGTGAGGATGAAATTGATTGTATGACTGGGAAGACCAAAGCAATCTCAAATATCTCAATTCAGCTGAGTTTAGAGTTATGAATGAATCATACTCATACTGAAGAAAAACAAATGCAAGAAAGAAAAGTGAAGGATAATGAAGGTTTAACAAATGACAAAGGTGGAAGGTGGCATACGAAGGTAGAAGGTGGCATACAAGCAGAATTGTCCTGTATAATTCATATTAAGAATTAGAAGGACAATGTGAACCCTCAAGAGATTGATAATGGAAAAAGAGATACCTCAGAGCGTCTCAAATCCTCATAGTTAAAGTATAAAGCTACAAAATCAGCATATACTCTTCTGTAATCTCTATCACCCCTAAACTCTCCCGCTGAATCTTGGTAATGGTAAAATCTCGTTCCCCTTCAATCACAATCATGTCCAGAAAGTAACACAACATGTCCACCCAACTCAGGTCCACGCAACTCAGATGGGTAGGACAATAAATTGGATGGACAATAAAGCAAGTCAATGGAAATATATAAAAAAAAAGTTCATAAGTAAGATGTGAAAAGTCAATTATGTTTCCTATCAGAATGGAGTAAGAGGGGTAAAATGGAATCCTGGCTGAGACAATGCCTATGGTATCAATCTCATGAGCCAGTGCATCTAAAATCTTTCAAAAGCGTCTCTATTGATATACTCATACTGATAGTTGTTTAAATGATACTGAATGGAGATATGTTCCTCAGGTGGTAGCAAACCATTCTTCTTGAGAAGAAATTCGTACTGACGGACGATAGCGATCGCCCAACATATGTTGGCTATCTGTGAAAAATTTGATTAATACGAAATAAGTTATAAGACTATGTAATGGATGTTCACGTGGAAGTTGATGGTTTCGTTTGTCAATTCATTTCTTGAGATTTTGGTATGATTTTTCAGATTTAGATATTTTTTGTTTTAATATATAAATCAAATCTAAGATATTCTTAAGAAATATGATTCTTACGCAAGTCTATAAATTATGATGATAGAAGTATTAATAGATTATATACATGTATTATGTCTATTAAAAAATTAATATGTCTGTTATAAATTTAAAAGCAACTTTTCATAAATCAACTTTTCACCCAATACCATTAGCATTTGATATAAAAAAAAATGAAAGACTAGTTATTAATATCTGAAGCCGTAGAAGCCATATTCGTAATTACGTTAGGTGTGAGTTAGGGGTTAATCTGGGCTTAATGAATTGATAGAAAAGTGGAAACTAATAGAGATTAATCGAAAATTAATTTTAAATGTTTTCAATTTTTCGAAAAACACATCTATATGTAAATATAATTTCGATAAGAACCTAAAGTATCATAGTGGTCTAGTGGTAATAGAGGTGATTTATACTATAGATGACATGTGTTTCAATTTGGATCTATTTTTCGTCTCTAATGACTTCTATCTTTCTACAAATATTTTTCTCCACCGTCGCATACCATTTTAACGTAATCTCTTATTATATAAATCTTGGTTTCTCAAAGTTACTAATTAATAAGATCGCGACACATGGCAAATTATTAGGTAAGATTGTGACATGTGTAAAAATTTTTTTTTTCCAAAAAAACACATTTTTTTCCTTTTTAAAATATTTTTACTCTCATAATGCTAATTTTCCTTTATTAAAATCATAACTAAAAAGTTTAAAACGAAAAGAGAATCTTATCTTATTATAATTTTTTTTTTAAATTATCATTAAAATAAAACGATTTTTAAAAATAAAAAGGTCAAAAGGAAAAAGAAGAATTTTATTATAATAAAACGATTTTTTATATTTTTTATTAAAATATGATTTTTTAAAATAATTTATTAAATAAGAAAAATTAAATAAGAAAAATATTATTATAATAAAAACAATTTTTTAAAAAAAATCATAGTAATTTTAGTTTTAACAAAACCTATTCCAAAACCGAATTGTAATTATCCTTTTCAAAATATAAACCAGAAAAAATAATAAAGATTGTTTTATGCTAATTGTTCTTTATAATAACGAAAAGATAATTGTAAAAAAAATATATAAGATTGTTTTTTCCTTTTTAAAGTATTTCTACGCTCATAATGTTAATTTTTCTTTATTCAAATCCTAATTAAAAAGGTCAAAACGAAAAAAAAATATTAGATAGTAATTATCCTTTTAAAAAGATATAAACATTTTCCTACTCTCATAATAAGAAATTGAGATAATTGTAAGAAAAACATATTTTTCCTTTTAAAAATATTTCTACTCTCATAATGCTAATTTTCTTTTATTCAAATTCTAATTAAAAAGGTCAAAACAAAAAACAAAGAATCTTATTATAATAAAACGATTTTTTAAAAAAATACTTTATTAAATAAGAAAAATCTTATTATAATATAGTAATTTTAATTTTAACAAAAACTATTCCAAACCGAATGTAATTATCCTTTTTAAAATATAAACTAAAAAAATGAAAAAACTATTTATGCTAATTTTCCTTTATAATAAAGGAAAGATATCCTTTTTTTTATCGAAACTTCTGAGTTGTCACATAGCAATACCTTTAAAGATATCGCCACCACGCCATAACATCGCTGTCACATAGCAATGCGTTTTAATATCACTATTATGAGTTCTTATGTGTGTTTTTCCTATTATTATTTTCTAATTGAAATTATAATTTAATTTGTTATCAGGAATTATCAAGAAATGATGACTTCAGAAAGTTATGTCTTACTAGAAAGTGGGAAGCAAAAAATTTAAGCAAGAATAATGATCTTATAGGAATGAATTCTCTTACTTGATGAGAAGGTAAATATTTTAATTATAATTTTTTAAAAATCTTATATAGTTTTGTTATTAAATATAATTTTTAATATATATAGGAAAATATTATTCAAGGTTGTGTACAACATTCTCTAATTGAAAAGTTTGGAGATGGATTACATAAAGGAGCCGTTATTGAAATCTGCAATTTTAATATACAAGATTGTAAAAACTACAAAGTTTCAGATTATAAATTTCAAATAAGATTGACTGAGAGAACATCAGTTGCATGTGTGGTTCAACAATTATTTTAGCTACCGCTTGAAAAATTTCGATTTCAAAATTATGAAGATTTAGTTCAACTGCAAGATTCAACAAACGATTTATATGGTAATATTCATATATATATATATATATATATATATATATATATATATATATATATATATATATATATAATAAGATAGTATGCTTTTGTAATTGTAGCAATTTGGTTGTTGAAAATTGTATGTTTCTGACAGTTGATTGTGTATATGTCTAACAGTTGATTGTGTATATAATAAGATAGTATTTTCGATAATTCATTTTTTAAGTTTCATAGTAGATAATTAAAATGATTTTTGTTAATAATTAATTATAAAATATACAGTAATTTTCATTTTTAAAATCTAAAGGATTGCAAAATCAAAATGATAATAATTTTCTTAATATTGTGACATGTGTAAGAATATTTCATGGATATAATATATATATACTATAAAACTAAAAAATTAATTTCCGAAACAAATAATTTCAAAATTATTTAATGTTAAATATAAATTTCAAAGTTATTTAATATTAATTTTTAAGATAAATTCCTTTATTAAAATCCTAAAGAAAAAAATATGTATAATAATTTTGACTATTAAATATGAAAATTTTGAAAATAATATTCCATTGTAATTTTATTTTTTTAAATTTTTACATGTGTTAAAATATCTCATTTTTAAGGAATTGAAAATTAAAAATTATTTAATACTATTTTCTCTAATTCTAAACTTCGGGTAATATTATATGAGTTTCTAATCTGACTGGGCTAGGTTATGGGAAACTAAAACTATTTATGGTTATAATTTTTTTAGTCCTTTTACTTAATTATAATGAAATAAATATCAAAAAAAAGAATTAATTAAAATAAAAACATTATTGACTATTTTAAAACATGAAGCAGAAAAAATAAAAATTATGTCAAAATAGACTCTTAATTCAAAAATGTGTCCCATAATATACACCTAAATTCTAAAACTAATGCAAAAAAATTTTCTCATTCTTTATGTTTTCATAAAATAAAAAATTCAAACAAACCCGTGCAACGCACGGGTCCATACCTAGTTTTATAATAAAAGAAAGATAAATTCTCTCAAATAGCTATTTTAAAGTTTTTGTTACAAAAATAATTCTAAAGAATAAAATGACCAAAATAATCTCTTTTTATTTTGAAATTTATAATTTTTTTTATTTTTAAATTTGAAACTCTAAACCCAAAATCCTACCCCTTAACTCTAAACCCTAAGTTTAGATTAGTTAACCCAAATATAAAAGTGCATATTTATCCTTTAATAAAAAAATATTTTGGTTATTTCCTCCTTTATGGCTATTTTTATGAAAATAAAATGACCAAATAGTAAAAACTTATTAACTTTCTCTCTCAGACACTACTACCGATAAGAGTTTTTAACCGCATGACAGAGGTAGAGATCTTTCCCGCATCTAGCTTTTATCCACTAGACACACGGAAGAAAATTCGAATTGTTTTCCGCTTTGAGAATATCCATCAGTCCGAGAGAAGTCTTGTAGAGCATTACACCGGGTTCTTCCCCCGACGGTCGTCAGAGGGACCGCTGCTGCTTCATCTTCCTTACCGCAGCTGTAGTTATGATGGTCACCGAAGAAATCTCTGGTGTCGCTAAAGGTTTGAAAAGTTTATCCACAATTCTCTAGGGAAGGAAAGAACATCATAACCTTCAAAAAAAATTTTGATCTGTTTTTGCTTGTATACTGGGGATTTCTGGTATCGACTAAGCTAGGTTTCAAACTACTGGATCTAATAGATAACAATATTTTCTAAGCAATCTTCAAGGATATTAGAGCACCAGCTTTCAGTTAACGCCGCTGGAGTTTTGATTTGAACAGTCTTAAGGGGTCTCCTTTAAGCTTCAACCTAGGGTCTTAACACTCCAAAACTTATTGCAGAGGTTTCAGATGAGCCGAGATGGCACACCGCAGACTATCATCAGCTGAAAAAGGAAAGGGCTTAGATCTGGGAACTCAACAACCGCCGCGAGCTGCTATGGTCAGAGCTCCACTACCGGACTAGTCAGAGCTACTGTGGAAACACTCATTAACGATTCTTGGAAGAGTAACAAACAAGAAGTGGCAAGAAGTTAAGCCAGAAGAAGCATAAGGGAGAATCATCTAAACCTGCAGACTCTGAGGGAAAGTCCCAATCCTCTGATAACATACCCCTCAGCAGGATGATTCCAAAGCCGAGCAAGAAGAGGACGGATTTTCGGGTTCCGTCCACTCCACTTCCTTAGCGATTACAAGCTGGAACTGATAGGGGTTGGAGAATCCCCGGACAGTTCAACGTCTCAAGGAAATTTCAAGACAATTCTGACCTGATATATTTTTCCTTATGGAGACTAAAAATCCCAATGACGTCGTTCTTCAAAAATGCAACCAACTAGGATACGAAGAACACCATCTGGTTCCACCTATAGGTCATGGTGCTGGTGGACTTGCCTTGTTTTGGAAGCAGGAAGTGAAGCTGACAGTGTCGTATTCTAATGCAAATTATATAGACACTTGTATTGAGTATCAAGGAAAGTGTTTTTTTTTTCGAGTTTCGTCTATGGCTATATAGACATAGTTCAACCTAAACTCCTCTGGAAACAACTCATTGTTAAAGCAGAAATCAGAGACACCCCTTGTTCTTAATGGGAGATTTAAATGATATAATTAGGAGTGAGGAAAAATTCGGAGGACCGGACCGTCCGGAGGGGTCCTTCTCTGATCTTCGTACTTTCTTCTCAGAGGGGGTTCTTTACGATCTCCATCACTCAGGAGATCTCATGTCATGGAGAGGCCATATAGGTACTCATCTGGTCTGGTGCAGGCTGGATTGAGCAGTCGCAAACAGCTTATGGGCAGAGACTTACCCAACAACTCGATGCCAATACTTGAACTATGAAGGGTCAGATTACAAGCCTCTGATCTCTTTTCTGGAACCTACACTGTAGAAACAGAGGAGTTTATTTCGCTATTTAGACGGCTAAGTTCAAACGAGGAGGCTAAACAAGTAATTAAAGATTCCTGGACCAATTCTCCAAAGTCCCAAATCTCGGAAAAACTCACCTCAGCGAGACGAGTGTTATTAGAATGGAATAAACTCCAGCACCTTAATAGACTCTGATAGACCAGAAGAAGTGTGAGCTGTAGGAAGCGCTTACTAGTCCGGTGAATGATACGAAACTGATCCAGGATATTAACGCAAAGCTTAAAGATGCCTACCTTGCGGAGGAAGCTTTTTGGAAGCAACGGATCCATCTACTATGGCTTCAACTAGGAGATAGAAATTCTGGGTTCTTCCACGGTATTACAAAAAACAGACGCCGAGCTAATGCCTTCACAGTGCTAGAAGATAGCGATGGAAAAATTGTATACAAAGAGGCTGACATTGCTAAGACTGTGGTGGAGTATTTTGAGAGGATGTTCACATCAGAGCATGGGAACATGGTGAAACAGTCCAGTACGCGCTACAACCGATCATTACACAAGAAGACAATGAGGTACTAACTGAAATTCCCACAGAATCAGAAATTAGAGAGGCGATCTTTCCAGTAAATGCGGAAAAGGCACTGAGGCCGGATGGCTTTTCAGCTAGTTTCTATCATGCTCATTGGGATGAAGTCGGGCCAGATGTAGTAGCAGAGGTCCAGAATGCATTTCGAACAGCAACACTCCCAAGGGGGTATTAACGCTACCCATGTATGCCTTATACCGAAGATAAAAGGCCCAAAGTGAGTGTTGGATTACAAACCTATTGCATTATGCAATGTATATTACAAGATTTACTCGAAGATACTCCAAAAGCGCTTACAACCTCTGCTTGAAAAGATTATATCAGAAAAGCAATCAGCGTTTATCCCGGGGAGAGCGATAGGGGATAATGTGCTCATCACGCATAAAGTCCTTCACACTTTGAAAATGTCTAAAGCAGAGAAAGAGTGGCAATGGCGGTGAAGAGGAATATGAGGAAAGCGTACATATTCCTTCCCCACTGATGGTTCACCTAGAGGAAAGGTTACACCAAGTCGAGGAATTCTCCAAGGCGATTCTCTTTCACCCTACATATTCATACTATGTAGTGAAGTGCTCTTGGGTCTTTGTAACAAATCACAAGAAGGACTCATTCAAGGGATCAGAGTGGCAAGGGGGAGTTCCCGAATAAACCACCTCCTCTTTGCAGATGACACAATGTTTTTCTTAAAAGCGAGCAAGGAATCAGCGGAGGTCCTCAAGTCGATCCTGTCCAGATATGAAGAGGCTTCAGGCCTATCAATGAACAAAGAAAATTCATCCATTACGTTCTTTAGGAAGGAACCAGCAGGGTTGAAACGGTGATACATAACAAGCTTCAAATTCAGAAGAACGGAGGAGTTGGAAAATACCTCGGGTTGCCGGAATATTTTGGGAGGAGAAAGAAAGATCTTTTCTCCTCGATAGTTAATATAATCAAGCAAAAAGCCAGTGGCTGGTCAAATAGATATTTATCCTCGGCTGGAAAACTTGTGATGCTTCAAAGCATGCTAACTCCGATCCCATCCTACGCTATGTTATGCTTTAAACTACCAATCTTGTTATGTAAGCGAATACAGTAGGCGTTAACAAATTTCTGGTGGGACGATAGAAACGGGAAGGAAAAAATGGCTTGGATTTCTTGGGATAGACTGACTTGCCTAAGAAGTACAGTGGACTTGGAGTGGGGGACACCCAAGCGTTCAATGAAGCGTTCTTGGCTAAGATTGCCTGGCGATTACTGGAGAAGCCCGATGCTTCAGTAGGAAGTATTCTCTTGAGTAAGTACTGCCCGAGCGGGAACCTCTTGGAGAGAACCTCTCTGAGTTCAGCTTCCCACGAATGGCATAGCATGTTAGCAGGGAGGGACCTCCTGGTGAAGGACATGGGTTGGGTGGTAGGAGATGGTATGAATATCAAGATTTGGGACGATTCGTGGTTAAGTTTAGACACACCGCATAGGCTGATGGGACCGGCAACGTTAGAAACTTCATTGCTTGTAGTAAAAGACCTCATTCATATTGAGATCAGGGAATGGAATAGAAAACTGATTCAGTCAATCCTACCTTTGGAAGAGGAGAATATTCTGTGCCTACAACCCAAAATTATTGGTACCTCCGATGCTCTCCGCTGGTTGGGGAACATGGCAGGATAATACTTTAGTTAAATCAGATTATCATGTAGCGATGGCTGAAGAGATCTTGGAGGGTGAAGCTAATCTGGAATTGGATTGGAAAAAGGCGGTTTGGAATCTTAATCTTGCACCTAAAGTTAAGATGTTTACATGGAAGAGTCTCAAGGGTATTCTTTCGGTGGGGGAAGCTCCTGGCGCGTCACATCAATGTAGATCCAAAATGTAAACGGTGTGGTAGATCTGAAATTATCAATCATCTTTTGTTTCACTGTCCTTTCGCTCGGGAGGTATAGAATCTCTCCTCATTTAGTGGAGGCTTTGATGTAAGTGGATTGATAGACTTAAGAGAAGACTGACCAGACATTCATACAAGAAAATGCCTCCTTCCAATAGGAATTTCCTCAATTCCACTTACCAATTGGATCCTTTGGTCACTGTGGAAAGCGCGTAATAAGTTTACCTTCGAAAATTTTACTAGGAATCCGACATACACAATAACACAAGTGATAATTGCAACCAAAGAATGAGAACGAGCGCAAGAAAATAATGAGGAGTTATCACCTATCCCCCCCCCCTCAGGTTACTATGCCAAAAGTGACTATTGTGGCGAGGTCGGACGCGACATGTTCGGAAAGAAGCAGGAAGGTCGGATTGGGGTGGGTTGTCTTGATGCAGAAACATGGAACACAAGAAAGGCAAGGGTTAGCTTTGTAGCCTCGGTGATCATCGCAGAAAGCCTAGCGCTCAAAGAAGCAATGGTTTCTTGTCAGAACCTTAGGTTAAAAGAAGTAAGGTTTGAGTTGGACTCAACTCAGTTCATACATGCCATAAACAACAAGGCCTCGTCCTTGGAGCTATATAGCATCTTGGAAGACATTTCTACTCTTCGGAAAAATTTTGATGTTGCTGATTTTGCTTGGATTTCTCACATGCAGATTTGATTGCAAAGAGTACTTTGTCTTTGTATGAACCAGAGATGATTGTGATTAAATTAATACCCTCACCTAATTAAGTATTGGAATGAACAATAGTTTATGATAAAAAGATCAAAATAGCTAATTTTTATTTTGAAATTTATATTATTTATTTTTATTTTTAAAAAATTTGAAACTCTAAACCCAAAATCCCATCATTTAACTTTAAACCTTAATTCTAAATTAGTAACCCAAAGGTAAAAATACATATTTATCTTTTAATAAAAAAATTTTGGTCATTTCCTTCTTTAGCATTATTTTTGTGAAAATAAAATAAAAAAATTATCGAATAAAATTTCTCTAAAATAAATCTTATACAATAAAACTGAGTTTTTTTTTCACTTCTTAAGCCTACACATCAGCTTCACAGGGTGGAGTAAAAAAAGATACCTCAACAATTAATAATTTAAGTTAAACCGAACAAAATTAAGTGTATGCATATCGGTTTGTATTAGGTTCCTTAGCCCGGTTTACTATATAAAGTATTTTAATCAGTTTAATTTCTTAAATTTCCGCCGTTTATTAACTTTTTTATAGTTTAATAATTTTTTCTGAGGTGGTTTTTGAAGTCTTGAGATAACACTCTGTAACGGAAGGACTGAGTAGAATATCTTCCCTCTATTTGAATTTCAAAAGTTTCCGAGAATATCCCAAACACTCTCTCTCTCTCTCCAAACATCGGATCTCTCTTCTTCCTTTACTTCGTTTCACCGCATCGGCGTCGTCTCCACTTCTGCCGCCATCTCCGCCTTCCTCTACTCTACGCATCCTCGCGAGGTACAGTTCTATATCCGTCGCTTAAAATCCCCTGATTATTCGCCAATCAGGTTTAGGATCTGCACTTGTAGCTTAGTCGATTCGCGATTGTAGTTAAAATCGGAACGAAATAATAGTGTCGAAGCTTTTGATTGAAATAGCTAATAATACGTTGCCTTTATACGGTAGATTACAAACCATGGGCGTTGAGGATTATCATGTGATAGAGCTCGTTGGTGAAGGCTCGTTCGGGAGAGTCTACAAAGGAAGAAGAAAGTATACCGGCCAGGTAATATTTTGAATCTTGTTCGCGTTTTAATCTTGTAACTGATTGATTCCAAATCTCACACTTTTTATTGATCAGACGGTGGCGATGAAGTTCATCATGAAGCAAGGAAAGAGTGACAAGGATATACATAGTCTAAGACAAGAAATCGAGGTTTACAAAACTTCTGTTCTTCACTGTTCACATTTGTGGGCGTCTCCTTGAATTAATTAACCACATTTGTTTTTTTTTTGTGTGTATGGTTTCAGATATTGCGGAAGCTTAAGCATGAGAATATTATTGAAATGCTCGATTCCTTTGAAAACGCTCGAGAGTTCTGTGTTGTCACTGAGTTTGCCCAAGTATCTCTTTCTCCTCCCTGTAAGAATTGCTTATGGAATGAAATTAATCATGGCTGAACAACTTTCGCAGGGTGAATTGTTTGAGGTTCTTGAAGATGACAAGTGCCTTCCGGAAGAGCAAGTTCAAGCTATCGCAAAGCAGCTCGTAACAATTTTTTTTGCATATTTGGATCTTGTTTACTACATCTGAGTTCTTTCTTTTGAAATTAATAAGACCAATGTCTAAACTTCTCAAAAACTCAGGTGAAAGCATTGCATTACTTGCATTCAAACCGTATAATCCACCGTGACATGAAGCCACAAAACATTCTTATTGGTCCTGGGTCAGTGGTTAAGGTAATATAGCCTTCCTTCTTCTGCTTCCAGGAATTATGCTTGAATTGCTGGTTTCACACACATCAGAGGTTGATATTTTGATTCTCAAAGATGGAAAATTTTATAGGTTTTAAATAACAGGACGATTTTTCTTGTACAAGTTTCTTCTACTCACGTTCTACCTCTTGAAAATGATATATGACCCTTGGAACTTTCAGTGTAGTGCTTGTTGAAGAAAACTAAGTTTATCATGTACTTTGCTAATTACAAGTAGCGACAAAAGTAGTTATCAAATTCCAACACAGCTCTGATTATACATTTGTCAATGCAGCTTGTTATATTCTTTTCTTGTATATCAGTTTTCGTAAGCATACTTTTTAATTGTTTACCCTTTGACTTTTCAGCTATGTGATTTTGGTTTCGCTCGAGCTATGTCTGCCAATACTGTGGTTTTGCGATCTATTAAAGGTTAACATCTTTTATAATCTTTAGGCTTATCAATGAATGAATAACTCAATAAGTCGTTCCTTGTTAATTTTTCATCATTTAAATCTTACTTCAGGCACTCCGCTGTACATGGCGCCAGAGCTTGTGAGAGAACAGCCATACAATCATACTGCTGACCTTTGGTCTCTTGGTGTTATACTGTAAGTGGATAAACTCTGTCCTACTGCCATTTATATTGTTATGTAACTATTTCATATATAAATGTGATGCTTGTAACGGCCTTTCTTTCATAGTTTTTAGTTTTTGCTTCATTTTCGTGTTATGCACATTCCACCGTAACTTGAGATGGTTCTAAATAATCTCTTGTGATATATCAGGTATGAATTATATGTTGGTCAACCTCCATTCTACACTAATTCCGTGTACGCTCTCATCCGTCACATTGTTAAGGTATATATATCATTGCATATTCTTGTCCATCTCTGTGCTAAGGGTTTGAGCTAACATTTTTGTGAATTTTTAAGGATCCTGTCAAATATCCTGATGAAATGAGTTATAATTTCAAAAGCTTTTTGAAGGGATTGCTCAATAAGGTGAAGTTTCTATTGTCATCCAAGCTATTTTATACCATGTACTGATATCGGTGATATTTAGCGTGGAATGGGCTAAAATATTTGTATATTGCAATGAAAAACAGGTGCCCCAAAGTCGATTAACCTGGCCTGCTCTTCTAGAGCACCCATTTGTTAAAGAATCACAAGAGGAAATTGAGGCCAGGGTAACAATCTACTATTTATGACTTGTACTTTAGTGTCGTATGTACATATTTTGTTGAAATTGTACTTTTCGTTCAATGAAAACGATTTGAAAATGGAAAACATTGTTACAATAATAGATCACTAAGATGACTTTGGAACTTGTATTCAGGAAATGCATACAGCAGTAGTTAACCATAAGGCTGCTTGGAGACTCGAAGCAAATGGAGGGAAACAGACAATTGGTTTGACTAACTTCAATCTGTGGTTAGACTTTTATCTCTTAATTCTTGATCTCCATTATTAACTTTATAATGTTAATGTAACACAGAAAAATGTGACTCTGCGACGCCGGTTAAAGACGCCTCTGCTCCAAGAACTCTAGCCACCCTTCAGTCAGATGTGAAGAGTGCTGTCGAAGTAAGTTCTCCATCTCACGAGGATTTCCTCGGCTTCCCAACCCCAGAGGATATTAAAAGTTCAGGTAATGGGAGATTTTATTTGTAAATCTCTTCTTACTTTTTGTAAGGATTTTACTTCAGGTTCTTTATATTGCAAATATAAATCCAGTTCTCTGAATGTCTTACTAATTAGTTCAGTAAATACACCAACATCATGATATCTGTGAAAGGAACTTAATCTGCCTCTGGAGTTCGTTAGTTTTTGCATTCTTCATAATGGACACATATATCATTCACGGCTGGGTTGTTTTCCCCGTTTCAGGTGACGCCACATTAGACAAATTGGAAAATACATCCCGCATTGTTAAAGGTGCAAAAGTTATAGCTGAAGATGATAAAGCAATGGATTTTGTTTTGTTGTCACTGGAAAGATGTTCAAAATCCACGCAACAGTCTAAAAGGTAAAATTTAGTCTATGGTTGCTTATTTAACCAACTTGATCATAATAGCGGGTATAGAAAAATATTTTCTACGTAAAACAAGGTTTCAACTCTCTGGGCTTATGATCTTTAACTCTCTTCTAGTTAATTGTTGCAATATATGATATTCACATTTTCTTCATGGGTGCGCAGGGACAAAGATGTTGCTTGCTCTGTTCAGTCCCTCAGGATCATTTCCAATTTGGTTGCAGCTCGCGCCATAGTTTCAGTTGGAAAAATTGATAAAGTAATATGTGCACTTCTAGGTTTTACTGACGCTCTAGTTGGGATGAAATCATCCGAGTTCATCAACATATTACCAAAGGTGAATTCTCTTGAGCAAAACATCGTCCATGTGTCTGATTAGATCATCTACTTTATTTAGTAGTCAGAAATGATTTGTAACGCTGGCATATTTCTTTATCAGAGTCTTTCAGTCACCAAAGACTTGGTAGGGCATATTGAAGGCAGTAGCATACATAGTTCCTACATCAGGCACTGGACCAAAGTAGTGGAAATCTTCATACAGGTGACCTTTCTTTTGTTGCAGAGGTTCTTTTGAGATCAAATCAGTTGTACTTATTTATTACTTAATGTTATGTAGGTTGTCGGATGGGAAGAAGAGGGAACTGGTAGAATTTTATATGAGGCCTGTTCTTGCATCACAACAATGTTGTCTCGAGTTGCGGAAAATCTTAAGACTTCAACTCCTGATTCTACATCGCTACAGATTTTGGAGCATGCTAACATGTCCCGCATAGTTGATCATTTGTGTCTTTGTTTGGCTTCTTCTGGGTCGAGTTTAGCTTCTGGTTCTTCACACATGTTAGCAGCAGCTTGTGAAGCTTGTAGAGCAATATGGATTCTCATAGATACTTCAGAAACATTCTTCAAGAATGACAATGCCTACATATTTCCTCTCGATGCCTTGCAAACCCATCGTCTCTCTCAGCTTGACCAAAAGAACTGTGAGTGGGGTCCGTTATCTGAGAAACTTGTCGATACAATGACAAAAACATACCTCCGATCAAAGCATGTGCAAATTGCTGTCAGTCATTGCCTCCACCAACGAGCGGAGGCTCCATTGATTTCTGCAATCCAGGTTATTATGTGATGCTCCCCTCCTCATTTGGCTATGTTAACTTACAAATTTGTAGGTTGTTAATTTTTCCTTTCTTGAAACTCCTTCTGTGATATCTCAGCTCTTGTCAAGATGCTGCCTTCACAATGGACTTATGCCTAGCGTGCTTTGTGGTCTTCCAAGTTCACTGCCTATTACTAGCGTAGTCAGTGGTGGAGAGGATGGTACTGTTATTTCAGAAATATTTTCTATACTATCTTATGCTACATCAGCGATCAAGGACCAACAAACCGGAGAAACAAATAACATCAAGGGTAGACTAAATAATCTGGTGTTCCATTCATGCCTTCTGTTGGCAACAATTGCCCAATGTTTGAACTTAAGTGGGAGAAGTTCTGCTCTGTTGATGCTAACAACTTCTCCAAAGAAGCATCTACATCGTCTTTCTGCCATAGCCAATCATATTGCCTCAGAGGATAAAATCGAAGCTTCCCTTCAGAATCACTCTGCAGCAGCTATGCTTGCTCTTGCATCGATCCTCTCTCTTGAGAAAGGATCTTCTGCTGAATCTTCCGTCTCTGAGATGGCAGTGCCTCTGATTCCTCGAGCCACTAAGCTGTGTTATCATCTGAGGCCGATGCCAAGTAATGAAGGTGAAGTCATATCTCCTTCTGCCAAGTCTAATCTTACCAAATGGCATGGACTTCTGGATGGATGTATCGGTTTATTAGAATCCAGATTGAAGTGGGGAGGACCTTTAACTGTGCAGCAGCTTATTGCTAGTGGTACACCATTGCTTCTTATGAATCTGTTAGTTGGCAGACTTCCAAATGCTTCACCAGATGGCATCAAGAGCACTACCAATAGGATTGGCCTGTCCCCTATGGGCGTTATATGGGCTGTTTCGTCTATATGCCACTGTCTTTCAGGCGGCACTTTAACTTTCCGTCAAGTTCTAGTGAAGACTGAAAACATGAAGCTTGTTTCTTATCTAATGTCTGATGCTCATATCAAGCTAGTAAAGAGCTGGGGAGGCCCCGGGGGAGGAAAAGATGGAGCCAGAGAGACGATAAATGTGATAATTGATCTTCTTGCTTTTCCTTTTGTTGCTCTACAAAGTCAACCAGGTCCTTTATCTGCCACTGCTTCTGTGAATAGTGGATTCATTCTCAACATGGGCTCTCCTGGCGTGAGAGTGTGCACAGAAGATAAAGATCTGCTAAAAGCTATAGAAGAGGATATGGACAAATACATAAAAGTCCTCGTGGAGGTTAGTTAATTGGAATCTGTAGCTTTCTTTCTCATGATTCATGAGCTGAAATCACTTAATAAACATAAGTTTTGACACACATGAACAATTTATCTATGGAAGACAGGCATCAATTAGTAACCTTTTTAAATGGTACTAGAAGTTGGGTTTCACTTCTTCACCCAGTATTCTGTTTGGTTCTTAATGCTAGTCACTATGTGAACTAAATAAATTTATTTGGATTGAATTTTCAGGTGGGAGTGCCCAGTTTAGTTCTTCGTTGCTTGGAACACTTGGACTTAAAAGATTTAGTAAGGCCTGTTGCTTTCCTTGCCAAAATGGTGGGTCGTCCTCGTCTTGCGGTAGAGCTCGTTAGCAAAGGTCTGTTGGATCCCAACAGAATGAAAAAATTACTCAACCATTCAAGTCCAAGAGAAGTCATACTTGATGTTTTGATGATCATATCTGATCTATCGAGGATGGATAAGGTAAGGTTTCTAAATTCATAAAACCGAAACAACACACATGTTGCATTCTACTTGCCTAGACATATAGGATAGTCAAGTACACACTGATATCTAACTTGTTGGTAATGTCGTCAACCGTGTAGGCTTTCTACAAATACATCGGTGAGGCTTCAGTTTTGCAGCCTTTAAAGGAGTTTCTTACTCACTCTGATCCAAATATACGCGCAAAAGCTTGTAGTGCTCTTGGCAACATGTGCAGACACAATGAATATTTCTACAGTTCTCTCGTAAGTAACAACACTTTGAGGAGCCTTATATTTTGAGACAGAGTGTTACTTTCTTACATTGTCTGCGTGTTAATTATCTTGTAGGCGGAACATCAAATCATCGGTCTCCTCATCGATCGATGCGCTGATCCTGACAAAAGAACACAGAAATTCGCTTGCTTTGCTGTAAACTCATCACAAATTAACAATCATTTCATAAAATATTTTGATCAATCTTTAAAGAGGTAGTACTTTTTGTTGTAGATTGGGAATGCTGCTTACCATAGTGACAAGCTGTACGAAGAACTAAGAAGGTCTATAACGCAGCTAGCAAACGTTTTGACCTCAGCTGAAGAAGACAAGACAAAAGCGAACGCTGCTGGTGCGTTGAGCAATCTTGTTCGAAACTCCAACAAGCTTTGTGAAGATATAGTCTCCAAAGGAGCTTTACAGGTTAAGTATCTACATCAATCACGATTATGTGTTCATATAGACTCCTCAGGCATGAAACTGGTGTCTAATCTCGTGTATTTTTGTGATGCAGACGTTACTGAAGTTGGTCGCAGATTGCTCGGCTACTGCCCTGAACCCGAGCAAGAAAGAGACGACAAGTGAGTCACCGCTCAAGATAGCACTCTTCTCGCTGGCTAAAATGTGTTCGAACCACCAGATTTGCAGGATGTTCGTGAAGTCATCGGAGTTGTTCCCGGTCATCGCGAGGCTTAAACATTCCCCTGAAAGTAACATTGCTCACTATGCTTCAGTTATTGTCGCCAAAGTTGGTGGTGATTCTTAAGAAATTGAGATGTACGTCCCTGTAAATTCATTATGTTGCAACACTGTTTCTTTACATTTTGTATTGTTATGCACTTTTGAAATCGTTGATGAAAACGCGCGATATATCGTAAACCGAAGTTAACTGAGATCGCATCAGCTAAGACCGTTTCAAAATTTAAGTTAGGAACCAGATATTAAACGGAAAAATCGTATATAAAACCTTGAAAGCGACAGTTACTATTACTTTAAACTTTGAAATTTTTTTACATATCATTTTAAACTTTCAAAGTGATATTTGTATTACAAAAAAACTTTGAACTTAAAAATCTGACATGTTGAACATGTAAAATAGGTAGTTTATCAAGTTTTTTTTTGAAAATAAATATTTAATAAATATAAATTTGGGGTAATTTGCCAAATAGATAGAAAAAAAAAGAAAAGTAGATTTTTAAGAGAGATAGTAAAGAGAGAAAGAGTGTGATTTTGGTTATTTAGTGTATTTGTGTTTTTTATGGTTATAGGGGAAAATTTCCTTATAAATAATCAGAAAAATAAATCAATTCAACTTTCAAAAAACTAAAAAAATTTCAGGACATAAAAAAAAATTATAAAAAATAAATTGAAATAACAAAAGTTAAAGAAATTCAGAAAATTAAACAAAAATTAAAGAAAATTCATAAAATTGAAAACTCAAAAGTTCGAAATAGTTTTTAGAAGATTACAAGATTATGTTTTTAACAATTTGAAACCCATCAACTTTAACAGTGATATGTTTGAAATTTTTATTGTCAACGATGATATGTCAATTTTATTAGAAAATTGCATAAAAATTACAAGATTGCTTTTATAAAAAAACTAAAATATTATAGTTGAGGATAAAAATTTCAAATAGTTTCAATTTTTTTTTTAAAAAAAATCCTTTATGTTCTGAAATTTGCTTTATTTGTTTTTGAAAATGTAATTTAGTTTTTGAATTTTATTTATTTTTTGTTCCATTTTGTGAATTTTCTTTAATTTTATTTATTTTTCTGAATTTTATTTAATTTTATAAATTTTTCTTTAAGCGAGTTTTATTTATATTTTATTATTTACTAAATTTTTATTTATAACAATATTTACTTTTTAGAAGTAAATTACATGTTCAATATGCCAGATTTTCAAATTAAGGGTTTTTGTAACATAAATGTCACTTTGAAGGTTTAAAGTACTAGTGAAAAAATTTCAAAGCTTAAAGTGATAGTTAAGTATAACTTTCAAAGTTTTTTTATGCAATTTCCCAATATTAAATACACAGATTTGATGAAGTCTAACAGGATTCAGTTTTCACTTTTCAGCTTTTCTCGGTTTTGGGAATATATCACTAAATTGATATTAGTTTGGTTTTGAGTTTTATGTTGTGTTCTGAAATGAACCAAAATTGTTTATATCTCGATTTATTATCGATGTATTCTGATAATATTTGGCATAGTTCCTTTAATTGTGGTTTGTTTATTCAGTTTGTTTTGTTGGTATTTTGACGAAGTGACCAGTTTTGTGTACTGAACTGAACCAGTTGAATTTTAGCTAAATCAAATGTTAAATTGGAAACCAAAAATTATCCGTTTGGTCGGTTCGGTTTATCTAGGTTTGAGCCGAATGCCCAGCTCGTATTCTAAGTGTGTATCCTGACCTGCAAATGCAGCCTGAGAGCTAGTCATACTAATTGATTTGGTTCGGTTTTTATTTGGAGCCAAAAATGAGGGTCACTTTGCGTGTATGGTTGATTTACTTGGTAGACCAAGTGAAAGGTATTGTTCATGAATGCATAGCTTTTAATACTAAAACCGCGGAACTGATTATTTGTACAAGACTCTGTACAACGTTGGATGCAAGATTGACATTTGACCTCATAACCGTTCTCTGAAACTATCCATAACCTTCCAGTTATATCCTCCTTTAGTCTTCAACTCATCGGCTAGTTTCTCTGATATCTCAAAGCCTTTGAGGTGCAACATTGCAGGCTTCTTGTCTTGCGAATGTCTACGACTACGACATACACTCTTGTTTACAAGTTTCACATCTGGACTTGGAGTTCTGTGTTCTTGATTGTCACATCTGGACTTGAGTGCTTGAACGGCGACATCTGGAGGGATCTTAGGGTTTCTGGCAAGCTGTTTGCAGGTCTCCCTTGTTAGTTTCTTGTAATTGAGACATCGACATATCTTTGTTTGATCTTGTGGTGTTAGATTCGGATGAGACTGTACAAACAAACAACAACAAAAAGAACAAAAATTAGAAAGGACTTATTACATAGGGCACTGATATCAGTTCTTAATATAGATTACAAAGAAGGCTGTCCAACTCTACTAAAATCACCACAATTGTATTTCTTAGAAAAAAACATTTTGATGTAAATAATTGAAAATTTATAGGAAAAATGATATAAATATAAAACTGAAATATTATTTGTTTCTTTAAATTTCATATTTGGGATCCATAAAATGGATATCTTCAAATTATCAGTTATTAATAAATATGAATACTTGGTAGTGTTTCAAGAGGCAATTGATAGTACCATACCCAAAAGAACTATATTTTTGAGTTTTAGTATAGTGTAAATAATAGTATTTTTTTTATAAAAAAATAAAAGGACCAGATAGACAAGACACACAGAAGAGATTGTATCCTTGTGAGGTAATCTGACATGAACCCCACAGCAGCAACAAGACAGTGAAGAAACTGAAGATGACTCCAAGTCTTAAATATAAAATATTCTCAGTGTAGGTATACACATAATCACAAACTTCAAATCTGATTAAAAGAATAGTTTAGCTCTGTTTTAATCTCTTGATGAATACAAGAAACCAAATTATTTAATAGAAAAAGTGCATTTTATAGAAAAAAAATGTATTGAAAATCTAGGGTAGACGATTTATTTACCCATGAGAACTATCATATAGCATCAGATCCCCACCGAACTATGACCTCATGCTAGATCTCCACGAATTGAAAATTACAAACCTATTTCTCCCCGAATTAAAAATTGAAAACTTATTTCTCCCCGAATCAATACTTCAAAACTTAATTACCCACAGACGATGGTTTTAATTGGTTTATTCTTAACCAAACATCTTAAAATCAAGTAAACCAAACCAAAATCCAATTAAATAAAATAAAATCTTCCTCTGTTGTAAATTAAATCCATTATAATTAATACATAAGAATGTTTACAGTGATTCAGGTGGAGATTTAATTGGATTTTGATTTGATTTACTTGGTTTTAAGATGTTTGGTTAATAATAAACCAACTAAAACCAATTAAAACCATTGTCTGTGGGTAATTAGGTTTTGAAGTATTGATCCGGGGAGAAATAAGTTTGCAATTTTCAATTTGTGGGAATCTAGCATGAGGTCATAGTTCGGTGGAGATCTGATGCTATATGATAGTTCTCGTGGGTAAATCTATCTGTCACTTGTCCTCTTTTGTATGTCTAATACAAATTAAGAAAAAAACTTATTCTCTCTTTATTTGTCTCACTTGGTATTAAAAACTTTTTTTTGCACCATCAAATAGTTGGTGAAGAGATTCAAGAAAATCTTGGTCAAACAAAAAGAAAAATTCAAGAAAATAAAAACTGACCAGTAGATAGATGTCAATGGCTCTGTAAACTCCATCAAAACAATCTCTAGCTGAATCTGGCAAACTCTCTGCAACTCCAAGGAACTTGGATACTTTCAAATTCTGATCTGGAGATATCTCTCTCAAATACTTATCAATCAATCTCCCAACTTCTTTCATCTTTGCTTCTTCTTCTATGTTCCTCACATACACTTTCAGCAATCTTATCACAAGATCAACATTATAGAACCCACTCTCTCTGCTTCCTCCATCTGCAGGTATCAGAAGATCATCAAGTGTTGCTTGATCCAACATTTCTCCAATTAGGGTTTCCAAACCGGTCTTTGACTCTTGACTTAGACTAAAACTGGATAAAACCCGAAGAACCCAAAAGAGTTTCCTGCAAGAAAACGCGGTTTTACTAGCTGAAACCACTCCTTTAACCGCTGTATCAGCTAACTCAGAGTACTCAAGCTTGTTCCTCATAAGCTCTGTTTTGCTTGATTTGGTTTGGAGTCTTGTCTTGAGATAATGAAGAAGAAACTTTGTTAGGAATAAGCTTTTTATATTGGTTTTGTAAGCTTCTATGATCCTTATCAGCTTCAGAATGATCCTTGGGGAGAGACTTGACATATCATCGAACCACCACTCGTTGCTTCTTCCGCAAGAAACAGTCTGCAAATTCAACCTTTTATCTGATTCTGGCGTGTTCTTGGAAGAAGAAGGCGAAGAAGAAGAAGGAGAAGAGGAAGAGAAGGCTTCTGAACTCCGAGAGATTTTGGTCAAAGCTGCGAAGATGAGTTTATCGGCGAGACCATACGAATCTGCGTGGAGGAACACTTGCTCGCAGTTCTTGAGGGTGAAAACGATGTCGTCCCAAGAACCATAGAACACTTCTTCAAGAAAGGTCTCTGCTCGAAGCAAGAGGTTAGAGAAACAGAGCTTCTCTGTCATGCCTAAGAAAACAGAGCAACAGTACAGAGCCGAAACATTTGAGATATCGATTGAGATTCCTCCGTTGCTGTAACAGAACCTTGAAACTAACTCAAACCCATCTGGTCCACCTGGAAAATCATTGATCTCGATAGTGATGATCTCTGGATCTTTAGTTTTCTTGCTTCTCTTCTTCTTGCTCTGTTTTATCATCTTCCTCAAAGTTCCACAATATTTTGAGATCACATCCTAAAACAGAGCATATAGAGAAATAAGAAACAGAGCATAATCAAGATTCCGTTTTTAGGTTGATCTTTCTCTTACCTGATTGAGGAAGAATGTGTATTCTCCATTGATATTGATTTGAAGGTCGTAGAAGAGAGACATTTCTCGCGGTTTTTGCATCAGAGTATGAAAGCCTAATGATTCTTGTGACTTGTTGTAAGCTTTTTCCTGTGTTTTTCCGCTGTTTATTTTTGTGTGTTTTTGGATTTTATAGAGCAATAATTATAGTGGCCACATGGAAATGAGATATGTATAGTGTTTTATTTGTCTTTATTTACACCAATGCAAATACATATAAATAAAATACAGTGAAGAAAAATTAGACGAATGTAAGACAAAAGTTTATATTGAACTATGTAATAATTGTATACAAATATATATATATAGAAAACCACATCAATTTCAAATTATCTCAAATTCCAATAAAATGATTATTTGTTGTATGTATTGTTTTGTTGTTTTAAAGAATGTTATTCAATTTTGATTCTTATTTTTTAGAAGGATTGACTTTAAAAAGAATCTAATAAAATTTAATATTTTTCATCCAGTTGCACAAATTTTCATGGTACTAAGCTTACTGTCTAGATATTGTAGTTTTCTTCTTTTTTTGGGACAAAATATATTGTAGTTTTCTTTCGGTAAAGAATAATGCTTGTGTTCAGTTCAAAATTTACAGAAAATTCAAATTCAAAGTTTACAATAACGTATATGCATGGACTTTCAAAATCATACACGAATACAAACTGATAATATTAGAAAGCAAAATTAATTAGGCTTCTCATACCTTCTTAAGAAGTGATTCAGCTGATGAAGTATCTTATAAAAAATGATGAAGGTTGGTGTGGCATATTTAACTTCAAGTGATCAAAACCCTATATTTTGCAGATGATATCATAAATAATTGTTTAGCTAAAAAAGGTTCAGTTCAGATTAGGATATCTAGTTATCTGTCCAAGAGATGGGACCAACTAGGATTGAAAATGCCTCCTGTCAGATGAGTTGAACCGTGTAGTCTGGTTCAGTCAAGGCGTCTTGGTTTCACTACTTGGCAAGCTATGTGCAAATAAAACTTTCAGCAGAGATCAAACAAGAGTTTGAAATCAAGATGAACTCTATATTTTGGGTGGAGAGGCGAATAAATCAAATTATCACTCACAGTATCATTTACGATGAGCTCTGAACATTCTTTCCTGACTATTTCTGACTGATCTTTAGAAAATATTTCCGTAACTCCCTACAGATTTGAGAATTATCTAGATAATAGTGATGAGATATTTGTAAGAAATATAAATGTATATGTATATGAATATTTCTTCCCATAATGTGGTCTTATGTTAATCCATTTGTTAATGAGATTGTTAAACCTTAAGCATATTTGGTAACCAATAAAATGGTAATTCAAAGAGTTTAATTTTCCTAATGACTTAACTAATAGACAAGTGATTCATGTTCTAGAAGGTTTCTCACTTAGATGATTCATGAAACATGTGTCATTATAGGAAAGCATTTGAAGTAAATTCAATGCATAATCAAAAAAAAAGAGAACAAATTCATTGTATAAAAAAAAGATTCTAGAAATCTAAACACTTGTCATTACTTAACCTTGATGGATGGTTGAGATTAAAGAAGAAACTTACCAAGAAAATAATGAAAACTTAGTGAGGAAGTAATAAAAACTTGAAAAGGAAGTTTGGTCACTCTCCCCACCTATAAATAGTTGTGTTTGGATCATCACAAAACAACATGAAAGAAAAACACATGAAGAAAGGTTGTAGGCAAGAGGAGAGAAAATCTAACTTCCAACTTAAAGATCAAGAGATCATCTTCCATGATCAAACCATTCAAGAAAATTTCCGCAATAATGAAGTGAAGTATTCTGAAAACCTTTCTTATAGTTCTATTATGTGATTAGTCTAGATGTTAAAGATCTTAAAGTTCATGTAAAATCAAGTTTACATGTGGTATCAAAGCTAATGGTTATAAGCATCTAGCTAATCCGTAAAGTATAATAGATTTATGTTTATGATTTATAATATTAAAGTAGATCTATACTTATGTAACGGAAAATTAGATTTAAATAATGTCTAATTTTTTCGGTACGACATAAGAGTTTTCAGAAATATTGAATCATACACTATATGCGTGTATTCTATTCCAGTCTCTAAAATGAGAATAATGAATGCATAATTTTTCTATACATAAACCGTATAGAAATTAAATCAAGTATTTTATGTATGATTTTTTATATAATAACATTTTCATAGAAAGAGCAAAATAAGGATAAAGATATCACCACAGTGACTTTATCCTAAAATGATTTGCGAAATGAAAAATTATTGTTCAAATAAGCATTGATGGTTTTGTGTAGTAAATAGTTACCCACAAGTAGACTATGAACACAAAAATACGATCAAATGACTTATAGAGTATTTGTAATGTGAGGACAAAGTATATCCACAGATAACTTAGTCCGAGTAATTCGATACATCACTCATAAATGTTTTTCGAATAGTATGATTATTGATGAAAATATGGCTGCTACCCACAAGAGCACCATAATTTCTTGGCATAAGTATTAAATAAATATTTGTGTTGATTATGTTTAAAAGCCTTTATTTAAAATTGTGTATCTCAAATTATAAATTTTATAAAAGATTGTCATATAAATTCTTGTCTATTCTAGTCCTTACGGGAACCGACTTCTCGGAATGAAAAGAGAAAGTTGAGTTTATATTAAGAGTACAATACTTGAATTTGACACTCCGCAATAATGAGTCAAGTTCACTAATAGTAGATAGTACTTAGGACAAAAATAATTTCATAAAGCTTGGATGAAATTGAATAGACTGAGAATTACGATCCTAAGATGACAATAATTATGAATATTAAAAAAAATTCATATAACGACTGGAAAAGCTATAAATGTATAGAAGAACGGTTTAAGATTGCAAGCAAATCCCTAGTTGGGAAACTTATGGAAAATCTTACAACCATAAATAATAATGGTCTATGCATGAATTTTGCATTGAAATGACCTATATTTTGGCTAAATTAAAGAATTTAGGAATGAATGAGAAGATTAATTTCTTTTCCAGTTTATCCTAAATTTATCTTCTTATTATGAACCATTCCAAATTAATTATAACACCATGTATGTAAGATGGATGTTGAATGAATTAGTTAATAAAATGGTTCAATAAGAGGACATGCTTGACCGTAAAGGTATTAAAGTTGTCTGTTATTTTCAGGAAATACAATGCTTCTTGAAACTATACATACAAAAATTTGTAGACCCGTTGATGTTTAATCTTCGAAGATGAAAAGTATTTAATTAACTTTATTGATGATGATTCACATTAATGTTATGTATATTTGTGTATATCTATTGCATGAAAGTCTCAATTTTGGATACATTACAAGTATTCATAATTAAAATAGAGTGGCAATAAGATATAAAAGTGAAAATCATAAGGTTATATAAAGGTAATGAATTTATGGCAACTGTGATGAAAAGAGACAATGTCTCGGATGCTTTGCAAAATTTCTCCAAAAATTAAGAATTATATCAGTACACAACCTGGTTCTCCATGGCATAATGGTGTAGTTGAAAGGCGTAACCGTATTTTTATGTAAATGGTTTGATTTATGCAAATTCACTTATATCATTGTGGATAGATGCATTATGTAATGCAATCTAATTCTTGAATAAGGTTACGAGCAAAGAGGTTGTTTCCTTTTGAACTGCATAAATGTTGCTAACCTAGTATGAGACATCTCAAAGTATGACAATGTCCAATTAAGCAAGAATATATAATCCACATAAAAAGAAATTAGATTTTTTCAGAACGATCAATTGGTTTCTTTATAAGTGACCCTGAGGAATCTAAAAGATATAAATTAAATTGTTCAAACCATAGTACATGATAAAATAAACCAATAATGTCAGATTTATAAGATTGAAAACATTAGTGGGAGTAATAAAGTTTAAGAAATGGTCATTCAAGAAATTATGATAAACAACTTGTTGCCCTAAATTATGAATGGTAAAAATTCTCATGTTGTTTGTAAGTTTAACAATGAGTAAAACCCACAAGTGACCATATACTCTATGATGAAAATTTGCAGATAGTGATTAAGTACATTATGTTAAAGAGGAAAAAGCATTAAGAAGATTACTTGTATGAGTAGATTTGATGTTTCCAATAGGTACTTTATCAAGTAGAACCTGAAAAATTGAATATTAAAGATTTGGTTTCTTATTGAGAGCCATAAGAGATGTTAATTCTGATTAATGAATTGATGCCATTAAAGATGAAGTAAATTTGATGGCTGAAGGTGAAGTTTGGGAAGTCTTTCAATTATTTTAAGAATATAGACTATTCGAGTGTAAGTGGATTAGTAAGACCAAACTTGAATATAATAGAAATATTGAACGACATAAAGCTTGACTTGTTTCCAAAAGTTTCAATCGAAAATAAGGTATCGATTAGACTGAGTCTATAAAATACTGTAAGAATTAACATGGCCTTGGTAGCTCAGTACGTTAGTAAGTTCCATAATGCATGCAGGAATTTCCTTTTTTAATGGTGACTTAAAAGAAGTATGTATGCGTCAACCTAAAGGCTTCATAATCGAAGTATGGAGGAAGACATGGTCTACAAACTAAAGAAACCAATTTATGAACTGAAACAAAGCTTGAGAAATGGTATTTAAAATTTGATGAACCATTACGACATTCGGTTTCAAAGAAAATATTTGGAGATCCATACCTCAAGATCAATGGGAGTAAGTTCATATTTTTGGTTATGTATGTTGAAAATAACTTATTGGTCAGAAATGATCTTGGTCTATTAAATGAGACCAAGAGTTATCTCTCTAAAACATTGCAATGAAAGATATGGATGAGACAACTAATGTGATCGGGATTGGAATTTTGCGTGACAGGTCACTTAGAAGTTTAGGGTTGTCTCAGAAAGCATATATTAACAAAGTTCTTGAAGGATATGGCATGCTAACGTGTTCTTCTAGTATTGTTTATATACAGAAAGGTGATAAGCGTTATCTTAAGCAATATCCGCATAATGAAATGGAACGTAAAGAAATGAAAAGTTGAAAATAAATTTTGAGATATGTAAAGATAACAAGGAATCAATTGCTCACATATAAAAAAAATCAACACACCCACAGGTGGTTGGATTTTCAAACTCAGGTTTTGGTGAACATAATGTTTCCAAGCATTACAATTTTAGCAATGTGTATTTCATCAAATGAGATATCTTATTATGGAAAGGCTCATAATTGTAATTGCTTTAAACGTCCAATAAAGTGGCTGAGTATGGTGGCAATATTATGAGGCTTTTATAAATTCAATTATGATTGCAAAATTATCTTTGAGTTTGATTCTGTAAGTGTTCGACTCTTTATGTAATAATAAAATCGACAATCATATTTGTAAAAAAGACATGAAATCTAAAGGTTCCAAGTATATGGACATTAGGTTGCTATGTCATTAAAGTAAGATTCAAAAGAGAAAAGTTTTTCATTATGCATATATGCACTAAACTTATGGTCACAAAAATATTTATGAAAGCTTTATATCCATAGACATTTAAAAAAATCAAGAAACTATGGATCTAATGGATAGCTATTAAAGTTGTTTGATTATGTTTAGCATAGATTTGACAATATATGAGCTCTTAATGACTTTCGAATCTTTTACATTCTGTTTCTAATGTGCACACCAATTATTTGTGGATGAAAGTATGATAACGAAATGAGTCTTTATACAAGACATAAAATGAACCATTATGATAACTTCTACTTATGGTCTAACTATGATAGTAAGCAATGTAGTAGTGCATGGAAGGAATTATGTTTCAAAATAATATGTGCCTGCCATGACTCTCATTATTTACTAGGTTAGCTAAGACGATTATGATGACCAAATAAATGCAATGGCTTAACAAATAATGTCGACCTTTGATTCACAATAAGAAATTGTAATGGATTATACCAATGACCAAGTGGAGAATGTAAGAAATATGAATGTATATGTATATGAATATTTCTTCCCATAATGTGGTCTTATGTTAATCCATTTGTTATTGAAATTGTTAAACCTTAAGCATATTTGGTAACGAATAAAAAGGTACTTCAAGGAGTTTAATTTCCTAATGACTTAACTAATGGACAAGTAATTCATGTTTTAGAAGGTTTCTCACTTAGATGACTTATGAAACATGTGTCATTGTAGGAAAGCATTTGAAGTACATTCAATGCATCAAAGAAGAACAAATTCATTGTACGAACGAATGATTCTAGAAGTCTAAACACTTATCATTACTTAACCTTGATGAATGGTTGAGATTAAAAAAGAAACTTTCCAAGAAAGTAATGAAAACTTGGTGAGGAAATAATAGAAACTTGAAAAGGAAGTTTGGTCTCTTTCCCCACCTATAAATAGTTGTGTTTGGACCATTACAAAACAACATGAAAGCTATGTTAGATGGAAACGGAAGTGCGTACGCGAAAACAGAATCGTATGGAAGCGCGAAATCAATATTTAAAAAAAAATAGGAAGCGGATACATGTTAGAAGCGTATACCCATATATATATATATAAGAAAATTTTATAAAATTTATAGATAAGAATTATATGATTCTTATTTAAAATAAAGCATTTAGTCATTTATTATAATTTTAAATGATTGCATATTATAATTGTGAAAATACAGATAAATTAAGTTTATAAACAAATATTACCAATTAGTTATTTTTTACATTTTATAATTAATTGGCACACGATATTTGAATATATATATATATATATATATATATATATATATATATCTAATAAAAACAGTGTATACATATAATTTATAGTATTAATATTAGTATTTAGATATATTTATATATATATATATATATATATATATATATATTCTCACTATATATACTATTATATACTATAACACATAAACATGATTTTATATTTTATTTATTTATATATAATATTTTATTTTTAAAATTGGAATCGAAACTCCGCAAGTTTCCACAAGGTTGTGATTCTGATTTCGGTTCTGAAGCGAGAAGCGCACGTTCAATGAAACTTCTGTGCAATTTAGCATGAAAGAAAAACACATAAAGAGAGGTTGTAGGCAAGGGGAGAGAAAATCTAACTTCCAACTTAAAAATCAAGAGACCATCTTTCATGATCAAATCATTCAAGAAGATTTCCGCAATGATGAAGTGAGGTATTCCAAAAACTATTTTTATAGTTCTATTATGTTATTAGTGTAGATGTTGAAGATTTTAGGGTTCATGTAAAATCAAGTTTACAATATCATAGAAACTGCAATATTTAATGTTCATAAATAGGAATAATTTTGAGGATTGGATTTGTTTAGGGGACACAAAGAAAGGAGTGATCTTTAGTTTAAATATGGGCAAGTTCTTATCTTGTGAGCAAAATAAAACGTTGTGAGCAAAAACAATATAGGGGACAATTACAAAAAAAAAAAATATATATATATATAGGAACAGTATTTAAAACTGATAAATTTAGTCTTTTTACAAGAGTAAATACCATATAAACATGTACAAAATTAATAAAAATGAATGCAGTATGTGTGTAGAATTGGTTCCACCATGTCATATAATTGAGTTGTGTTCATAAGTTTCCATTTACCCTGCTTAGTGGTGTTAACTTTACTGGTCAAATAAAAAAAGACTGATTGGATCTGAAAAATGAAACATAGAGGTTTGACGTTTCATTCATTCTATATTGTTAATATTTTTTTAACTTCACTTTTCAATCATTGATCTACCTTAATTTTGAAACCGAGATTTACATCCCAAAACAAACTCAATTCCGATATTGTCATGTTTATGATCTTGTGTTTAAAAGAAAAATCTTGTTAAAAATGCATGTGAATGTGTGAGGTCTACAAAAAATGGTATTTTTTCCTGGTGTTATGTGCGATTCCACTACGAGCTTTTATCATCGTATTATTTCCAAATGTGACCACCATGTAATGACAGCGACATGATACTAAAATATACCGCCCCGTCCCCGCAAAATACCAAAATCCCAATTCTTTCTTATCCTAATTTAGATTTCAAAGAAATTATTATCCACAAAAATCTTCGTGTTCTATCCTTTTAGTTCGTTCATTACAGCGCTGAAAATGATTGGGCAATGAACAAGAAGAATCACACAACAAAGTAAAAACCAAACGGACAACTAAAGATAGCACAAAAGACAAGAAGACATATGGGATAATCTCTGAACATAATCAGACCACTAAGTAACAAACGACTTTTAACTTCACACAATTAAAAGAAAAAGGCCAGAGAATTGGAACGCTACCACCATTGTAGAAATAAAACATTGGAAAAAGATAAAAGATAAATAATAAACCTTTCTTGAGTAATCTCTCAGTTACGGTACCTGCTTCCACGACCATAGTCTCTGTCTCTGTCCCGATCACGTTCATAGTCATAGTCACGCTCCTTGCCTCGTTCCCTCTCTCGGCTTCTGCTTCTGCTCCTGCGTCTATCCTTCTCGTAGTGATGATCTCTATGCTTGTCCCCACGGTCTCTTTGCCTGTCTCTGCTTCTCTCTCTTCCATCTCTTTCAACACCTGCCATACAATATAAACACTTTCGATCATGACTCTTGTGGGAGGAAGCAATCAAACATCTTTAACACTTTTGGACGGGTGGGAGAACTACAGCACTAAACTTACGACCTTAGCATAACTAAGGAAAGATCTTAAGAGAAACACCAATTAATACAAACGAATCATCAGAAAGCTCCACAAGGATTTGGCAGTCTAAGCATATAGCCTTGAGAGCTTAATGTGTAATTTTCTAGCAAAATCCATGCAAATATGTTAACTTTACTCAAAAGTGTCCTCTAGATGACTAGCACGAAAAAAGTTCAGGGGACTATCTTTACTACAACCAGTAGGTATCTATCTAGCCAGATAGTTTTGTGTCATAGTGGAACGGTTTTATTCTGAATCTTAACATTCGTGTCAGATTGCACTGAGGAATTCTTTGAGTTGAAGTTCAAACAGAAATTACCTAGTTCTTCGACTTCCCAGCCAGCACGACCAGCAGCAACAGCAGGTCTGGCATCAGCTTGGTGTGTTTTAACACGGTACTTCTTCTTTAGATTCCCAAACTCATCATACATTTCACCGTCATCCTGAAATTTTTATTAGGACGTAAGTTAAAACGGTATACATAAAAGAACTTGGAACCCAACCCAATTGCAACAATGAAAACACAAAAAAAAAAAGAACGTTTCAGAGAAAGCATGTTTAACCTCTTCAGCCTCACGCCTGCGTCTCTTTGTTTCCTCTAATTCTTGTTCATCCAATTCCTTGTATCCACCACCACGACCTCCCCTATATAGTAAAAATAAATGAATAAGCAAAACAGGACCCTCAAGCTGAAACCTTCACGTTTCTTTAAGTAAATCTAATTTGGATACAATAAAACATTCCAAGTGCGATATATCAATTGCAGCAGCTTTCACATACTGGATAGTGGCAAAGGAAGCACTCAGTCAAATTGCAGAAGAGAATATTGTGTCCTATTTTACAATTATCTATTAATCTCTAAAGGTCAATAAAAATTCTCTGCAAACAATAAAACTACTAATATCGCGCAGAAAATCTATAAATGTAGCCTAGGTTCAGCGCAACATCATTTATAATATCAAGCCTTAGCTCGTATAATGCAAAAAAAAACAATACAAGGGAAGCTTATCATTGACACTGAGTCATACCTCACACCACCTTCATTCTGGCCAGGTTTATTGGTGTTGCAGACATTACATTTTAAACGCTTAGCCCAGTTGACATTGCCGCACCTGATAATTAAAATATTAGAACAAAAGGATTACAGGCCAAGTAAATGAACACCAAAGACGGGAAACAGTTTCAGTGCCACATAATTTCTAAGTGAAAGGTAAACTGACATCATCAAAAACATTCACATACAAACTATACTCCTTTCCATACATCTACCATATTAATCTTTATATAGCACCACCAAAAGCCACCTGAATGTCTTCTTTTGCTATGGAAAGTAAACTTTCTTTTGCAACGTATTTCTAACAAGTATTAAATGCTCATCATGTGAAAACGAACCAACTAATTTTTTCAGAAATAATAAGATTGCTTACATTGGACAAGACCAATCATTTGGACCAAAAAGACCAGTAGTAGCACCCTTCCCCGGTGGCCCACCATCAGCACCTCCACCTCGGCCCCTTCCACGGCCACCACCACCCATGCTGCCACCAGATGCACCAGCTGGTCTGGCAGTTCCGCAACGGTTGCAAACTCCACGGAACGCAAAATTCACATTTGTGCAGCTGCCAATAGAAGAACATGAGACCACTATACAACTAAAAAACTCTGCAATATAAAACTGCAAAACCAATGGATAGATGAAGCTCCTCACCGATATCACAGACCTTGTATTTGGGCACATCCAGTCACCGTCTTGCTGCCATGGCTTGGCGGAAGAATCACCCTGACCTCTCCCCCTTCCAGCACCTCCATTTGTTTCCTTAGCAACCACACCTCCATCGTATCCAAAAGACTCACTCGGATGATCTCCTCCACTTTTGTTCTTCGACTCCGCCATAAGAACTCCAATGGTGCTTCCATGGAAGTCTTTGTTATTGAACCATTCAACAGCAGCCAAAGCAGCGTGCGGGTCCTCATAGGTAACAGTAGCATCTCCTTTCGGCTCATCAGTCTCTTTGTCTCGGTACAGCCACACCTTGGGAGTACCTGTTCGTTTGTCTCTCTAAAAAAAAAACGGTAAGAAGCTCTGACATAACGTGGATAAAAAAATTGATATGACGTCGAAAAACAGAAGCAAAATCATTAGTACCTGGCTAATACCATACCTTTAGTAACCCAATGGTCCCAAAATACTCAGCCAACATGTTCTCGTCAGTTCCTAGTGGTAGATTGGAAACGTAGACTGATCCATTTGTAGGAGCTCCTTTTGTTGAATATCCAGCCATCTTAGTCAATAAAATAAAGCCGTCAAGAATCTGTAGATGATAAGCCAAATACATTCTACTTCAGATTTTCAGCATAAACGCGTCACAACTACGTGTTCATCACAAGCATACACAAAGAAACACAGATATAGACTAATCAACACTGAGAAGCGTTACAAACAATAATATTAACAGACAAAGCCATCACCATCACGAATCTGTAGATGTCTAAGCCAAATAGCCTACTTGAATTTTTATAGCATAAACGCGCCATAACCATGTGTGTTCATCACAAGCATACATACAGAAACAAAAATATAGACCTAATCAATCTTAATCCAATTTCATCAAAACAACGGAATCTGTAAAAAAAAAAACTAAATACTGTCTACTTCAATTTCTCATCATATACAGAAACAAAGATATAGACTAGTCAGCGTTATACTAATCATATAAACAACGGAGATCGATATGAAACTTCTAAAACGTGTGAGAAACCATCTCCTATACCTAGCAGTAAACGATGAGCCATAGGACTAGATTAACATTGAAGAACAAAGGAATAACATCTGAGACATTCAACCTTCAAAGCTTTGAGATCACAGAAACGTAAACAGTAGATCAGAAAGAAGAGATGCTAATTCTCGATCCAGAATAACGAAACACAAGGCAATGAGAAAAGGAGTAAAGAAGATGGAGAGATAAAAGAAAGGAACGGAGAGAGAATCTTACCGGCGATGAGGATCAAGCGGCGACGGAGAGGTCGTCGGATTAGGGTTTGCAGTTTAGTGAGAGATCTCGCGAATAAAAGGGCTTTCGAGGTAACCCTGATTTGTTTGGAGTGGTTATTTGCAATATATGTATTCTTTTTAAAAGAAAAAATATTTACATGCGTCCGCGGAGATTATTTTAAGTTTTGTGTCAAATATCAAATTAACACAACAAAAAAACATTTATAAACTTCAATTTTATTATATTTACTAGATTTTGATTCGCGCTTTCAAAACTTGGGATAATTTTTTTTTGATGTAAACATTATATAATGGCATTTCCTCTTATTTAAAGCATGTTTGAGTAAAATTCATAACCCGAAGTCCAGATCCAACCCAAACTACAAAGTAAATATATATAATCGAAATTCAATTATATATCTAATTTTGAGTGATATCCAAAATTAAATATTTAAATTGTAAAGTACCTTAAATATCTGATTCTATATAAATAAAATAAGTATTTATTTTTTTATGTTTAGCTTTAAAATTTTGGATTAAACTTTAGTTATATTCAGACCAAATTAGTTTAAACTACATTTTAATGATATATGATTATTTTTTGATTTTAGGATGCGATATAAATTAGATGCAAAACCAATGTGTTATATCCAAATCTCAATTGGTATTTTTGAATTGAGCACAATATAACCAAAATTCAAAATGCCCAACTTGTATTCTATGGTCTAAAAAATTTTATTTACCCAAAATATAAATTATATATATATGTACTTTTATAAAGAAACTTTGTTTTTAAATTATATTAATTAAATTAAAATTCTGTATAAATATAATCTTATGAAATAAGATAATTTAGTTGTATAACCGGCCTCCTATTAATTAAAGGTATAATATGAATTTTTTTTATTAACTACATTTTTATGCAATAATATGCAAGAAACTCTAATTGTTAATCATAATATAAAGCTCAGTATACCATAAAATCAAATAATATTAATGTCAAGTAAATTTAGTATTGTATTTCATATTAAATTATATCCTAATATTTTAATTTAGATATTTATATTAAAATATAAAATGATTTCTTATTTTAAATATTTTATTTTAGTATTTTGTTTTAATAAGTTGAAGTATGTTGTAAACTATATATATATATATATATATATATATATATATATATATATATGTGTGTTATTCTGTAAAATGTAATTAATTTAGTTTATAATTTATAAGAAAATAGATTAAGTTATTACAATTATTATTTAGAGTAATATTCAGTTGAAATATTTATATATAAATATTATAGAAGGTTATTTCTTATTCTATAAATCAAAATGACTTAATATACATTTGTAATTGAATTTAATATTATTTACAACTTTATTATTAAAATAGTATTAAAAGAATAAATATTTATATTTTAAATAGAAAGATATTGTTAAAATGCAATTTGAAAAAACAGTTAAGAAGATATTTTTGATATCTTATTCTGAATATATTTAGTAATATGTTAAGATTATGTGTTTATTTAATAATAACTAAGTTTATTGTATGAAACATAATATAAAATTAAATAAATGTAGTGGTCTAACCTAGATTACTTGCAAGTAGATAAAAACTGATTTTGTTTTAATAGTATTGACTGTGCCGGTTCTCATTGTTTAGAATTTTTAACAACGAAGCTTAATAATTTTTCTTAGTTTAATTTATACCATAAAGAAACATTTTCTCAAGTATAAAAATTACAAATCTCAAGTTTTTCGTGTTAATAAACATATGATAAATAGGACGAGTGGTTTTTCTAATAAAAATTAACTATTTTTTTAATTTTTTTGAATGAATATTAAATTTTATTCATCAAAAAACCTATAAACAACAAACACTACAAGAAAACTAAGAAGTTACTACGAAATTTTACTAGGAAAATAATTCCTCGTAAAGATACTATGAACTTACTTCGAAATTACGAGGAAACCATATTTCCTCGTAAGGTCCTCATACAGTTACGAGAAAAATATTTCCTCGTAACACCGTAGTAACTTTACGAGGAAATTACGTGGCAATAGTACATTTCCTCGTAAGCCCGTAGTAAATCAGTTTCCTCGTAAAGTCCTAGTAAAATGTTACTACGAAATTAAGAGGAACAGATTTTTTACTACGAAATTAGGAGGAACTGGATAGGAAATATGGAATTTAAATCAAAAACGTGTTTTGTACCTACATTTCCTAGCAATTTCCTAGTAAATGCTTAAAAAATTTCTATAAATACCACAATTGTGATTCATTTGAAACACACCAAAAAATAATCAGCTATAAGCTTGATCAAACACAGAAAAATGTTCGGTTCGGGAAATATTTTCCAGTTGCGGAAGTGGATGTATTCACACAGAGATAATAACGGGAGGGTGACGAATGAATATCTCGAACGGTTGGAGACGTTTATGCATCAGACAGATACTACACCACTCACGCTGGAAAGTGGTAAGATGTTCTGTCCTTGTCGGAAATGCTGCAATACAAAATTAGGTCATCGTGAAAATGTTAGGAAGCATTTAAAAAATAGAGGTTTCATGCCATATTATTATATTTGGTATCAACATGGAGAAGATGATGCTAGTTGTAGGAATGAAGGTAGCAGTAGTAATAACAATTTTCAGGTTGAATCGGTTGATCATTTGCGTAATGAAAATAGCTAACATCACCAAGAGAAACAAATGGTAGATTGTGATAGGGTTCATGATATGGTAAGTGATGCCTTTGTAACTAATGATGATGATGAAGTTGAAGAACCTAACTTAGATGCAAAAAAAGTTTTATGAAATGTTAGATGCTGTGAATGAGCCAATTTACAGTGGTTGTAGAGAAGGTCTGTCTAAATTGTCGTTGGCTGCTAGAATGATGAGTATTAAAACCGATCACAATCTACCTGAAAATTGTATGGATGCATGGGCATACTTGTTTAGAGAATATTTGCCAGAAGACAATGTGTCTGCTGAATCTTATTATCATATTCAGAAATTGGTATATAGTCTTGGGTTGCCCTCGGAGATGATAGACGTTTGCATCGACAACTGCATGATTTACTGGGGAGATGATGAGAAGTTAGAAGAATGTCGATTTTGTAAGAAGCCACGATTCAAACCGCAAGGTCGAGGGCGTAATAGGGTACTGTACCAAAAGATGTGGTACCTACCAATCACAGACAGATTGAAAAGATTGTACCAATCTGAGGAGACTGCTGGAGGGATGAGATGGCACGCCGAGCATACTCAGACGGATGGAGAGATGACTCATCCATCAGATGCAAGAGCCTGGAACAGTTTAACAATGTACATCCACATTTCGCTAGCAATAGCCGGAATGTGTATCTTGGATTGTGCACTGATGGATTTAGTCCATTTGGAATGTCTGGGAGACAATATTCATTGTGGTCGGTCTTTCTTACACCGTATAACTTGCCACCGGAGATGTGCATGCGACGAGAGTTTCTATTCATGAGCATATTATTACCTGGTCCAAACCATCCAAAAAGATCTCTCAGCGTTTTTCTACAACCACTGATAAAAAAGTTGAAAGATTTGTGGTCAACAGGGGTGAGGACATATGATTGTTCAACGAAAAAAAACTTTACGATGCGAGCGATGCTTTTGTGGATCATAAGTGACTTTCCTGCATATGGTATGTTGACTGGGTGGACTACACATGGGAGATTAGCTTGTCCATATTGTAATGGAATGACAGATGCGTTTCAGTTGAAGCATGGTAGGAAGACTAGTTGGTTCGATTGTCACTGTCGATTACTTCCCATTCACCACCCATACCGAAGAAACAATAAATTGTTCAGGCACAAAAGGGTTGTCAGAGACACTCCTCCTCCATATTTAACTGGAGAACAAATCTAAGTGCAAATCGATTACTACTGTGCTCTAGAAACAGCTCCTCGTGGTGGGAATAGGCATGTTCCCAGTAATATGCCTGATTCTTATGGTGTTCAGTACAATTGGCACAAAAAGAGTATATTTTGGGAATTGCCATATTGGAAAGATCTTCTTTTGCGCCACACCCTCT